>CAUYQV010090376.1:0-10820 GCA_963574575.1 Galagoides demidoff
ACACCTAAGGTGACGGGTTTGAATCCCCAGCCTGGGCCCGCCAAACAACAATGATGGCTGCAACCAAAAATGGCCGGCGCTGTGGCGGGCGCCTGTAGTCCCAGCTACTTGGGAGGCTGAGGCAGGAGACTCGCTTGAGCCAAGGAGTTGGAGGTTGCTGTGAGCTGTGATGCCATGGCACGCTACCCAGGGGGATAGCTTGAGGCTCTGTCTCAAAAAAAAAAAAAAAGCCCCGATTTTTGGAAAGAATGCATGACAAGCTAGGAAACATGGGAGAACAGGAAGGGAATATACGATTTTTGGCTGACACGTGGCTATTTCGCCAGGTTATGCGTTTTATATTATTTTTGTTAATTTTATAATGTTAAACTTTAATAATAACAAATAATTGGCTTGGCACCTGTGGCTCAAGTGGCTAAGGCGCCAGCCACATACACCTAAGGTGGCGGGTTAAATTCCAGCCTGGGCCGCCAAACAACAATGACGGCTGCAACCAAAAAAAATAGCCAGGCCTTGTGGTGGGCAGCTGTGGTCCCAACTACTTGGGAGGCGGAGAGGCCAGTCTCTACAGGAGACTGGCTTGAGCCCAGGAGTTGGAGGTTGCTGTGAGCTGTGATGCCACAGCACTCTACCCAGGGGGATAGCTTGAGGCTCTGTCTCCAAAAAAAAAAAACCAAATAATTATTGAGAACTGATTATCGAGAACTGCTTATCAAAGTTTGGATTGTTGTCAGGCCCCGCCCCCCCCCAATAGTGTCCTGCTTTACCAGTGTTAAAATCTGGTCACCTTACTATAGGAAAACTAGCTGAGTGTCAGGGCACATGCCTGTAGTCCCAGCTATTTTAGAGGCTGAGGCAAGAAGATAGCCTGAGTCCAGGAATTTGAGGTTGCTGTGAACTATGACCACACGGTACAATACCCAGGGCAACAGAATGAGACTGTCTCAAAAAAAAAACAAAAACAAAACCTTCCTCTATTTTTTTGTTTTCCTTACTATCCACCAGACAAAGGCCATTCACCTCCACATTAAGACTTTGCATTATGGCTCAGCGCCTGTGGCTCAATCGACTAAGGCTCCAGCCACGTACACCTAAGGTGGTGGGTTCGAATGCCCAGCCCGGCCCGCCACACAACAATGATGGCTGTAACCAAAAAAATGGCCGGGCATTGTGGCGAGCGCCTGTGGTCCCAGCTACTTGGGAGGCGGAGGCAGGAGACTCGCTTGAGCCCAGGAGTTGGAGGTTGCTATGAGCTGTGATGCCATGGCACTATACCAAGGGGGATAGCTTGAGGCTCCGTCTCAAAAAAAAAAAAAAGACTTTGCATTATGTTCTATTTCTTCATATCTACAGTAAAACCTGCATAGTTGACCACCTCCTTAAGCTGGCTTAATTTTTTTCTCTTTCTTTCTTTTTTTTTTTTTTTGAGACAGAGTCTCACTATGTTGCCCTCAGTAAAGCGCCGTGCCATCACAGCTCACAACAACCTCAAACTCTTGGGCTTAAGCCATTCTCTTGCCTCAGCCTCCCAAGTAGCTGGGACTACAGGTGCCTGCCACAATGCCCAGCTATTTTTTGGTTGCAGTTCAGTTGTCATTGTTGTTTAGCTGGCCCAGGCTGGCTTCAAACCTGCCAGCCTTGGTGCATGTGGCCAGCGCCATAACCACTGTACTACAAGTGCCAAGCTGGGCTGGCCTAATATTCATAGACCAGACATACACCCCCTGCATAAATTAGTACAGCAGACCTAGTTCCTTATGTTGACCACCTCCATATGTTAACCAGTTTGTTATAGTTCCTTGAGTAGTCAACTTACTCTACTTTATTTCAATTTGTAGTTAAATGCCATCTCCTCCCTGAAAAGTTCTTTTAACTGTATCAACCTCCTTCTTCCACTTTAGTGGAAATCAGACTGTAGTTACTGTTATTGTCCTTCTTGTTTGTGAACTTTTTTTTTTTTGCAGTTTTTGGCTGGGGCTGGGTTTGAACCTGCCACCTCCAGTATATGGGGTCGGTGCCCTACTCCTTTGAGCCACAGGCACCACCCCGTTTGTAAACTTTTTGATGTTTCAGATGAGATGGTGTAACAGGATGCCTTTAGGAATATGGTCTGATTCCTAAGCAAACAGTCTGATCAAAGTCTCACACCAACATAACAAAGACCGCCAACCTCCCAGGATATGGCTACCTTTTCGAAAATTCTCTATTTTATTATCTTCTTTGTAAGTCCCCCAATTTCTGGTTCCTAGTATAAGTAGGTTTTCAACTTCTAGTGCCAAAAAAAAAAATCAAAAAACAAAAAATAGGGTGGTACCTGTGGTTCCTTGGGTAGGGTGCTGGCCCCATGTACTGAGAGTGACAGGTTCAAATCCAGCCCTGGCCAAACTCCAACAAAAAAATAGCTGGGTGTTCTGGCATGTGCCTGTGGTCCCAGCTACTCAGGAGGCTGAGGCAAGAGAATCACCTAAGCCCAGGAGTTGGAGGTTGCTGTGGGCTGTGATGCCACAACACACTACCCAGGGTGACAGATTGAGGCTCTGTCTCAAAAAAAAAAAAAAAAAAACCTAGACTAAAAGTGGTGATTATGCTGGGTGTCCATAGCTCAGTGGTTAGGGTGCTAGCCACATACTCCAGGTCTGGTGTGTTTGAACCCAACCTGGGCCCGCTAAACAAAACAATAAAAATAGGGATCTAAATGTAGACCTGCCTGTTTGATCCTGCAATTCCTCTTCTAGGTGTATATCCAAAAGACCAAAAATCATTTGGCAATAAAGATATTTGCACCAGATTATTCATTGCAGCTCAATTCATAATAGCCAAGTCATGGAAGAAGCCCAAGTGCCCATCAACCCATGAATGGATTAATAAATTATGGTATATGTATACCATGGAATACTATGCAGCATTAAAAAAATGGAGACTTGGGCAGTGCCTGTGGCTCAAAGGAATAGGGTGCCGGCCCCATATGCTGGAGGTGGCGAGTTCAAACCCAGCTCCCGCCAAAAACTGCAAAAAAAAAAAAAAAAAAAGAAAGAAAGAAATGGAGACTTGGCTCAGCGACTGTGGCTCAAGCGGCTAAGGCACCAGCCACATACACCTAAGGTGGTGGGTTTGAATCCAGCACAGACCCTCCAAACAACAATAATGGCTGCAATCAAAAAATAGCCAGGCCTTGTGGCAGGCACCTGTGGTCCTAGCTACTTGGGAGGCTGAGGCAGGAGACTCGCTTGAGCCCAGGAGTTGGAGGTTGCTGTGAGCTGTGATGCCACAGCACTTTACCAATGGGGACAGCTTGAGGCTCCAGTCTCAAAAAAAAAAAAAAATAAGAAATGGAGACTTTACCTTTTTTATGTTTATCTGGATGGAACTGGAAAATATTCTTCTTATTAAAGTATCTCAGGAATGGAAAAACATATATCCAATGTACTCAGTACTACTATAAAAGCAATTTATAATCACTCACACTTTCATATGAAAGACGAATGACAACTATAGCCCAGGATGAAGGAGAGAAGGGGAGGAGGATAGGAAGGGAGAGGGAGGGTTAGTAGGGGTACTACACCTATAGAACATATTGCAAGTACATGTTGGATCTATCAGGTGTAGAGCATAAATGGCTTAACACTGTAATTGGATAAATGAGATGAAGGCTATGTTAATTATCAGGATGTAAGCACTCCAATTTGTACAAATAACCAACACATTGAATCCCACAATGGCATAAATGTATTCATGATCTATGTACAAATGACTTAATAATAAATAAATAAATAAATAAATAGCCGGGCGTTGTGGCAGACGCCTATAATCCCAGCTACTAGGGACGCTGAGGCAAGAGAATCACTTGAGCCCAAGAGTTGGAGGTTGCTGTTATGACGCCATAGCACTCCACCGAGGGTAACAAAGTGAGACTGTCTCAACAACAACAAAACATAATAAATAAATAAATAAATAAATGAAAATAAAAGTGGTGATTAAAACTTTCCCAAAATGTCTCTCAGGCCAAAATGGTATCATAAGCTCATGGCTAAAATTGTCACTGGCCTCCCAAACTGCTGGGACCACAGGCTCATTCCATAACTCACAATTGGGACTCTTAACACATTGTGAGATTTTGCTATTTTATTTATTTTTTTTCTTGAGATAAAGTCTCATTCTGTTATGCCATGTTAGAATGCTATGGTGTCATAGTTCACAGCAACCTCAAACTTGGGCTCAAGCAATCTTCTTGCCTCAGCCTCCCTAGTAGCAAGAACTGTAGGTGCCTGCCACAACACACAATGCCCCCCTAGTTTTTCTATTTTTAGTAGAGACAGGATCTTGCTCTTGCTGAAGCTGGGCTCAAACTCCTGAGTTCAAGCAATCCACCTGCCTTGGCCTCCCAGAGTGCTAGGATTATAGGCGTGAGCAACTGTGTGCTCCCAAACATACTGTTTTAGTTTAAAGGAGACCAAAGACATGTTAATCAAATGGAATGAATGAGGCTGGACTGGATCTTGTTTTTTTTTTAATGTTGTAAAATATGTATGGGACAATTTGGGGTAAATTAAATATGGACTGGATTTTAAATGATATTAGGTTATCATTGCTAATTCTCTTAGGTGTGTAATGGCAACATGGTAATGTAAGAGAATGTACTTACTTTTGAGAGATGCATGCTGAAGAATTTATTTATTTACTTATTAACAATTCTTTATTTATTTATTCATTTATTTTGAGACAGAGTCTCATTATGTTGCCCTTTGTAGAGTGCTCTCTTATCACAGCTCACAGCAACCTCAGACTCTTGGGCTTAAGCGATTCTCTTGCCTCAGCCTTCCAAGTAGCTGGGGCTACAGGTGCCCACCACAACGCCCAGCCATTTTTTGGTTATAGTTGTCATTGTTGTTTGGCAGGCCCAGGCTGGATTCAAACCCACCAGCTCCAGTGCATGTGGCTGGTGCCCTAGCTGCTTGAGCCACAGGTGCCGAGTCTGCTGAAGAATTTAGACTATTTAGAATTGAAACGTTTTGGTGTCTGCAACTTAATATCGAAAGGTTTGGAGGGAAAATCTTCTGTCTGAAAAATAATAATATGAATATGAGGTATATCTATATTACAGCACCACCCTGCACATTGTTTTGTCAAAGAATTCAAAATGTTCATGTTAATTAGTACAATCTTGCAGAAAAAAGTACAGAGAATAATGTGTCATATATATATATATATATATATATCCATAACTGAAATCTAATTCACAAAAATATTTCCCCATATTTGTATGGAGGTAGCTTCTCATAGTACCGTGTTTCCCAAAAAATAAGACCTACCCCCAAAATAAGCCCTAGCAGGATTTCTATGTCTCTTAAATATAAGCCCTACCCCATAATAAGACCTAGTGATGGGCGTGGCTATCACTATCTGCATAGCCACGCCCTGCATTTCCTTTTATCTGCCACGGCTCCTTTCTCCGAGCAGTTCCCACTTGCACAGGCGCACGTGTGGTAACCTAGGTCGCAGGCATCCTATTACACACGTGCAAATGGCTAGGGGAATGGAGTTCATGCATCACTAGCACCAGCCCCACCAATAAGTTTGGCTCCCCCTGTCAGGTTCCAGAAGAAGACGACTTAACTGTATTTGAATAAATATAGATTGTTGTATTATACTTAATAAAAATAAGACATCTCCTAAAAATAAGGCCTAGTATGTCTTCTTGAGAAAAAATAAATATACAACAGTGACTTACTTTGGGGGAAACATGGTAATTAAGATTCTAAAGCCAGGTGGTACCTGGTAGCTCAGGCCTGTAATCCTAGCACCTTAGGAGGCCAAGGTAGGAAGATCCCTTGAGTTCAAGACCAGCCTAAGCAAGAGTAAGACCCCATCTCTATTAAAAGCAGAGCAATTAGCCTGACATATAGTGGGCACCTATAGTCCCAGTTACTTGGCAGGCTGAGGCAGGAGGGTCACTTGAGCACAGGAGTTTGAGGTTGCTGTTAGGTTTGATGAAACCACAGCACTCTAGCCCGGGCAACAAAGTGGGGCTCAGTCTCAAAAAAATCCTTTTTTCCTCAGCCATCCTTTTTGAATAATTAGATCACTGTAGGACAAGGAACTGGACCTTTGCTGAAATCCCCTTGCTGTTTTAGTAACAACCAAAGGCTACCCTACCTCACCCAACACCCAAAGTGGTAGCTTAGAGACTTTATTCGGGGGAGCAGTCCGTAAGAAAAGAGAGCTCCAGAGTTCTCCCCAAAGAAACTGAATTTATTTAAAATAAAGTATGGTAGCTCAGTGCTTGTAGCTCAGTGAGTAGGGCAGTGGCCACATATACAGAGGCTGGAGGGTTCGAATCCAGCCAAGGCCTGCCAAACAACGACAACTACAACCAAAAAATAGCTGGGCATTGTGACGGGTGCCTGTAGTCCCAGCTACTTGGGAGGCTCGGGCAAGAGAATCCTCCAGGAGTTTGAGGTTGCGGTGAGCTGTGATGCCACAGCACTCTACCCAGGGTGACAGCTTGAGGCTCTGTCTCAAAAAAAAAATCATTTTTTCATACTGAGTGTGGTGGCTCATGCCTGTAATCACAGCACTTTGGGAGCCTGAGGTAGAGGATCACTTGAAACCAGGAGTCTAGATCAGCCTGGGTTACATAGCAACACCCCACCATGTCTCTAAAAAGAAAACATCACATTATCCTTTACTCTGTCAATATCAAAACACCTACTATCTGTGTGTGACTATTTTTCAAGTCTCCTGAGGTAAACATCCTTACAACCATGGTGAAACCTTAACTAGATAATCACGGCTGAAGGTGTGTGGAGAAGGCTGGGCAGACTAAGTCAGCTGTACTGCTTCCGCTTAGCTTCTCAGACACCATCTTGCAGACCGCTTTTCTGGCTTCAGCTGGATTTCTACTTGTGCTCAAACACAATAATCAGAGAGGTAAATAAAAGCCAGGCGTTCTGGGAGGCCAAGGCAGGTGGATTGCTTGAGCTCAAGAGTTTGAGGCCAACCTGAGCAAGAGTTAGAACCTATCTCTCCGAAAAATAGAAAAATTAGCCAGGTGTGGTGGCAGATGTCAGTAGTTCCAGCTACTCAGGAGAGGGCTGATGCCAGGGCACGCTGATCCAGGCAACAGAGTCATTCTGTCTCAAAAAACAAAACAAAGGCTCGGTGCCAATTGCTCAGTGGTTAGGGTGCCAGCCACATACACCAGGGCTGGCAGGTTTTTTGGAGGGTTTTTTTGCAGTTTTTGGCCGGGGCTGGGTTCGAACCCGCCACCTCAGGCATATGGGGCCGGCGCCCTACTCCTTTGAGCCACAGGCACAGCCTGGGCTGGCAGGTTTGAACCTGCCCAGGCCTGCTAAAATCAACAATGACAACTATGAAAAAAATAATAATAAATAGCTGGGCGTCGTGGCTGTAGTAACAGCTACTTGGGAGACTGAGGCAAGAGAATAGCTTGAACCCAAGAGTTTGAGGTTGCTGTGAGTAGCACTCTACCAAGGGCAACATAGTGAGACTCTGTCTCCAAAAAAGAAAAGAAATGCAAATAAAATAAAGTTTTTTAAAGCAGTAGTATAATAGAGTATGAATATCTTCATAACTTTGGAACAGATGAAGATTCCTTAAACAAGAGCACATGCTGGTATATTTTGTTTTTCCTTTTTTTAGCCAGTTCTAAGATATGGCAAGACACACTGCTGTATTGAACCATAAAAAGCATGTATATATTTCTTTTATTTTTAATTTTTATTTCTATTTATTCATTTATTTGTTTATTTATTTTGCAGTTTTTGGCCGAGGCTAGGTTTGAGACCACCACCTCCAACATATGGGGCTGGCACCCTACCCACTGAGACACAGGCACTGCCCCATTTGTTAACATTTAAAGGAACATAGAGCTGGGTTTGGTGGTTCCCATCTGTAGTCCCAACTACTCTGGAGGCTGAGCCAGGAGGATTGCTTGATTGAACCAGTTGGGTGGGCTATGGGCTATGATTGTGCCCTTGCTCTCCAGCCTGAATGACACAGTGACCTTGCTCTTGCTAAAGAAAAAAAAAAGGGATAACACAAGAGAATATATATGTATATTTATAAGGCATATATATTTATAAAGTATTTCAAACATGGCTCAGTGCCTGTGGCTGAAGCGGCTAAGGCACCAGCCACATGCACCTGAGCTGGTGGGTTCGAATCCAGCCCTGGTCCCCCAAACAATGACGGCTACAACCAAAAAATAGCTAGGCATTGTGGCAGGTGCCTGTGGTCCCAGCTGCTTGGGGGGCAGAGGCAGGAAAATCACTGGAGCCCAGGACTTGGAGGTTGCTGTGACAGCTTGAGGCTCTGTCTCGAAAAAAAAAAATAAGTATTTCAAACATACATATGTTTTATATATAAGTATATGTAATACATGCCTTTTTTTTCCCCTCAGAAGGATTCTTTATTTCATTCACTTCCTACTTACAAGGTGAAATTTCAATTTGTAAAAGTTGTTTCTGCCAGTTCAGTCGATGGCTCAGAAAATTGCCTTGTCTCTGGACTGGATGGGACATGTTCCAGAATATTTCACTACATTTGGCTTCCCTGGGATCCCACCACTTCATTCTAACTGATGATCATTGAGGAAACAGATGTATTTCTATTCACTATTTCAAAGATCAGAACTACTTTTTTTTTTTTAGAGACAGAGTCTCATTTTATTGCCCTCAGTAGAGTGCTGTGGTGTCACAGCTAACAGCAACCTACAACTCCTAGGCCTAGGTGATTCTGTTGCCTCAGCCTCCCGAGTAGCTGGAACTACAGGCGCCGGCCACAACATCCAGCTATTTTTTGACGCAGTTTGGCCAGGGCTGGGTTTAAACCCGCCACCCTCGGTATATGGGGCGGGTGCCCTACCCACTGAGCCACAGGTGCCACCCTGTAATACATGCTTTAATGCAGTCTCCCCTTGTTACTTGTCTTTGTACTTTGATGCATGGCGGATGTTAATTTAGTTAAATTTATCAGAATTTTCCTTTATAGTTAATTGGTATTTATGTGTGCATGTTCTTCTTAAGATGTATTTATTTATTTTGTGTGTGTTTGTGTTTAAGAAATCTTCATCTGTTTCAAAGTCATTAAGATATTCTCTTGTATTATCTTCTAAAAACTAAAATCTATATGGTAAATGTTATATATAATGTTAATATATTATATATAATATATATCTCAAAAGCTCATATCAAGAATATATAAAGAGGCTCGGCCTCTACGGCTCAAGTGGGTAGGGCGCCAGCCACATACACCTAAAGTGGTGGGTTCGAATCCAGCCTGGGCCCGCCAAACAACAATCATGGCTGCAACCAAAAAATAGCCAGGCATTGTGATGGGTGCCTGTGGTCCCAGCTACTTGGGAAGCGGAGGCAGTAGACTTACTTGAGCCCAGGAGTTGGAGGTTGCTGTGAACTATGATGCCACGGCACTCTACCCAGGGGGACAGCTTGAGGCTCTGTCTCAAAAAAAAAAAAAAAGAATATATAAAGAACTACAAATCAGTAAGAACAACCCAATAGAAAAATTGACCAAAGTCTTTACCAGTTACTTCATAAAAGGTTTCCAAATGACCAATAAACCCTTGAGTAGGTGTTCAATGTTATTAGTTATCAGAGAAATACAAAATTAAACCAGAAGATACCACTACAGACCCACCAAAATGGTAAAATTAGAAAGACAATGCTGGGCAGTGCCTGTGGCTCAGTGGGTAGGGCGTCTGCCCCATATACCAAGGGTGGTGGGTTCAAACCCGACCCTGGCCAAACTACAAGAACAAAAAAAAAAAATAGCCAGGTGTTGTGGTGGGCACCTGTAGTCCCAGCAACTGGGGAGACTGAGGCAAGAGAATCCCCTAAGCCAGGGGTCCTCAAACTTTTTAAACAGGCGGTCAGTTCACTGTCCCTCAGATGGTTGGAGGGCCGGACTGTGGGCCCCTGGACGAGTCAGCTGCTAAGCAGGACAGGCAACGGCGGCAGAAACACTCAGCGGGCCGGATAAATGTCCTAGGCAGGCTACATGTGGCCTGTGGGCCGTAGTTTGAGGACGCCTGGCCTAAGCCCAGGAGTTGGAGGTTGCTGTGAGCTGTGTGACACCACGGCAGTCTATGGAGGGCAATAAAATGAGACTCTGTCTCTACAAAAAAAAAAAAAAACCAAAGAAAGGAAAGAAAGACAATGCCAACTGTTGATGAAGATGTGGAGCAACTGGATCCCTCATGCTTGCTGGAAGAAATGCAAAATGGTACAATGACTTTGAAAACAATTTGGAAATAGCTACTAAACCTGAACTACCCCTTCCTTATTATTGCCTCTGAAAAGCAGGGGGAAAGATGAGTTCTGAGATACATGGGAGTGGGGTGAGAACTTGTAAGACATAGTTATTTCCAGCGCGGCGCCTGTGGTTCAATCGGCTAAGGCGCCAGCCACATACACCCAAGGTGGCGGGTTTGAATCCCCAGCCCGGCCCGCCAAACAACAATGATGGTGACTGCAACCAAAAAATGACCGGGCGTTGTGGCAGGCGCCTGCGGTCCCAGCTACTTGGGAGGCGGAGGCAGGAGACTCGCTTGAGCCCAGGAGTTGGAGGTTGCTATTGAAAGGGCCAGACCAGTGCCATTTTGTCATTTACTGCATAAGCTCTGTTAAACCGCAGGGCCACTCCCTGCTGCCTTCCCCCACACCTGCGTGCACAGCCATTAAGCTGCTGATTGAGACACCTTACTGATTGAGGCAGACAGCTGCCATACCACCGTAATAGGTAATAAGTTTCAGTCCCTTGAACAGCTCCCATAATAGGTAATA
>CAUYQV010090378.1:0-27500 GCA_963574575.1 Galagoides demidoff
CTGTGGTCCCAGCTACTTGGGAGGTGGAGGCAGGAGACTCGCTTGAGCCCAGGAGTTAGAGGTTGCTATGAGCTGTGATGCCATGGCACTCTACCCAGGGGGATAGCTTGAGGCTCCGTCTCAAAAAAAAAAAAAAAAAAAAAAATTATCTTTCTATTAAAAGTTTTCATAGTCTGAATGACATATATAGCACATATATTTAAAGAGATATGTGCTAAAACCATGTTTCAGCATTGGAGTTCTTTTTTTTTTTGAGAAAGAATCTCATTTTGTTACCCTCGTTAGAATGCCATGGCTTCATAGCTCACCATAACCTCAAATTCCTGGGCTCAAGAGATTCTCTTGCCTCAGCCTCCCAAGTAGCTGAGACTACAGATGCCTGCCATAACACCTGGCTATTTTTCGAGACGGGGTCAGACTGGTCCATCTTCCTTGGTCTCCAGAGTGCTAGGATTATGAGTTCATTGGTTTTAAAAGCTTTTTCTTTCCCTTTTTTTCCTTTTCTTTTTAGCTAGATCATTTGCTAAAGCAGCCATTGAGAAACAGAAATCAGCATTTATGCGTTGGGGGATAATGGCAGATTGGAATAATTGCTACTATACATTCGATGCAAAGTATGAAGCCAAACAGTTGAGAATTTTTTACCAAATGTATGATAAGGTAATGAAGTATTTTTTTTCTTTGTATGTTAAAGTATATGTCACGTAATTCCAGTTTTAATGTGATATCTTTGTCTTTTATAGGGCTTGGTCTATCGATCTTACAAACCTGTATTTTGGTCTCCCTCCTCTAGGTATATATACATTTTTTGGTAACTAAAGGGGAGAAATTTGGGTGGCTTCCAGATATTTATGTTTAATATTTTTCAACCTTAGGACTGCATTGGCTGAAGCAGAACTGGAATATAATCCTGAGCATGTCAGTCGTTCAGTATATGTAAAATTTCCTCTCTTGAAGCCTTCTCCTAAATTGGCATCTCTTTTAGGTAAGATTTATTCATTGGTTAAGTATGCTAAAGTTATGAAATTATGGCATTTGCTAACATTATTTACAACTTTATTTTTACAGATAGTTCATCTCCTGTTAGTATTTTAGTCTGGACCACCCAGCCTTGGACGATTCCAGCCAATCAGGCTGTTTGCTATATGCCACAATCAAAGTAGGTATATTATTGCATTTTTTTGTTTTAACCACAAATGGGATCTATTCCATCATTATTATAAAAATAATGCATTCAAAATGAGTTACATGCATTTTGAATGCATTTCATCCTTGTTATTCTTTTTTTTTTTCTGAGACAGAGCCTCAAGCTGTCCCCCTGGGTAGAGTGCCCTGGCATCACAGCTCACAGCAACCTCCTTTTGGTTGCAGCCATCATTGTTGTTTGGTGGGTCAGGGCTGGATTGGAACCTGCCACCTTAGGTGTATGTGGCTGGCGCCTTAGCCACTTGAGCCACAGGTGCCGAGCCCTCTTTTTTTTTTTTTTTTTTTTTTTTTGAGACAGAGTCTCATTATGTTGCCCTCAGTAGAGTGCTATGGCATCATAGCTCACAGCCACGTCAAACTCTTGGGCTTAAGCGATTCTCTTGCCTCAGTCTCCTGAGTAGCTGGGATGACAGGCACCTGCCACAACAACTCCCGGGTTACGTTTTTTTTTTTGAGACAGCCTCAAGCTGTTGCCCTGGGTAGGGTGCTGTGGTATCACAGCTCACAGCAACCTCCAACTCCTGGGCCCAGGCGGTTCTCCTGCCTCTGCCTCCCAAGTAGCTGGGACTACAAGTGCCTGCTACAACGCCCGGCTATGTTTTTTTGGTTGCCCGTGTCGTTTGGCGGGCCCCGAGCTGGATTCGAACCCGCCTGTTCAGGTGTATGTGGCTGGTGCCTTAGCTGCTTGAGCTATAGCTGCCAAGCCCAGCTATTTTTTTTGGTGTTGTTGCAGTTGAAATTGTTGTTTAGCAGACCTGGGCTGGGTTTGAACCTGCCAGCCTCAATGTATGTGGTCGGTGCCCTAACCACTGAGCTATGGGTGCCAAACCCATCCTTGTCGTTCTTTTAAAATTTAGCCAAGTGTAACTTAGTTATTATGTTTGTATAGATTTTATTAAGCTTTAGATAATTCTTTCTAAGGCATTATGTCCCACTTTTTGGAAAAATGCAATAGAAATGCAATTTATGAAGTGTTTTGAGAATGATACATTTTGATTTTGAAGGTTTTCTGAAATGATATTAGAAAATTAAAATGTTATTTATGGATTTTCCTTGTTTTTTATTAGTAATTCTCTTCTAAAATTTTATGTTAGGTATGCTGTTGTGAAATGTACCAATTCTGGAAACCTTTACATTCTGGCTGCAGATAAAGTAACATCTGTTGCTTCTGCTTTGGAAACAACATTTGAGACTGTTTCCACATTTTCAGGTGAAGATTTCTAGATTTTCCATTGTAGTCATCAAAACGTTGTATTGATTTGAGTTCACTTCTTGGCTGAATGTTACTTATTGTAAATTGAAACAAATTTGGCCTCTACCTTTCTAGAATATATTTTACATTGATTTTACTGAAGGAAAAAAAAATAATATATGTGTTTTTTTGAGGTAGAGTCTCACTTTGTCACCCTTGGTAGAGTGCAGTGACATCATAGTTCACAGCAACCTCAAACTCTTAGGCTCAAGTGAAACCCTAGCCTCAGCCTCCCAAGTACCTGGGACTATAGGCACCTGCCACAATGCCCAGCTATTTTTGAAGATGGGGTCTCGCTTTTGCTCAGATTGGTCTCAAACTCCTGAGCTCAGGCAATCCGAATGTCTTGGCCTTTCAGTGTGCTAGGATTGCAGGTGTGAGCCACAAGGCCTGACATTAGAGGGAGGGGGGAAAAAAAAAATATATATATATATATATGTGTGTGTGTGTGTATACACACATACATATATGTTTAATACCAAGGGCAACGAAGTGAGACTCTCCCCGCCAAAAAAAATTATATGACAAAAATAAGTGTAGGCTGGGTGCAGTGTATTTGAGAATACATATTAAACATGGTAGGAATGAGGGTGACAAAGTGAAACTTTCTCAAAAAACAGAAAAATTGTTCTTATCTGATTTAGTAAAATGAAGGAGGAAATAAATACACTTATTTCACTTATTTATATTTATTTATTTATTATTATTTTTTGAGACAGAGTCTCAAGCTGTCACCCTGGGTAGAGTGCCATGGTGTCACAGCTCACAGCAACCTCAGTTCTTGGGCGTAAGTGATTCTCTTGCCTCAGCCTCCCAAGCAGCTGGGACTACAGGCACCTGCCAGAATGCCCGGCTTTTTTTTTTTTTTTGAGACGGAGCCTCAAGCTGTCCCCCTGGGTAGAGTGCCATGGCATCACAGCTCATAGCTACCTCCAACTCCTGGGCTCAAGTGAGTCTCCTGCCTCAGCCTCCCAAGTAGCTGGGACCACAGGCACCCGCCACAACACCCGGCCATTTTTTGGTTGCAGCCATCATTGTTGTTTGGCCGGCCCAGGCTGGGGATTCGAACCCACCACCTTAGGTGTACGTGGCTGGCTCCTTAGCCGATTGAGCCATAGGCGCCAAGCCCCAGCTTTTTTTTTTTATTGCAATTGTCGTTTCAGCTGGTCCAGGCCGGGTTTCAACCTGCCAGCTTCAGTGTATGTGACTGTGACCGGCGCCCTACCTGCTGAACTACAGGTGCTGCCTCATTTATTTATTTATTTTGTTTTTGCAGTTTTTGGCCGGGGCTGGGTTTGAACCCACCACCTCCAGCATATGGGGCCTGCGCCTTATTCCTTTGAGCCACAGGTGCCACCCCTGCCTCATTTATTTATTTTTGAGACAGAGTCTTATTCTTTGGCCCAAGCTAGAGTGCTGTGGCATCAGTCTTCCTCACAGCAACCTCAAACTCCTGAGTTTAAGTGTTCCTCCTGCCTCAGTCTTCTGAGTAGCTGGGACTACAGCAGCCTGCTTAGTTTTTCTAGTTTTAGTAGAGATGGAATCTTGCTCTTGTTCAGGCTGGTCTTGAACTCTTTTTTTTTGAGACGGAACCTCAAGCTATCCTCCTGGGTAGAGTGCCATGGCATCACAGCTCATAGCAACCTCCAACTCCTGGGCTCAAGCGAGTCTCCTGCCTCTGCCTCCCAAGTAGCTGTGACCACAGGCGCCCACCACAACGCCTGGCCATTTTTTGGTTGCAGCCATCATTGTTGTTTGGCAGGCCCGGGCTGGGGATTAGAACACGCCACCTTAGGTATACGTGGCTGGCGCCTTAGCCGATTGATCCACAGGTGCTGAGCCTGGTCTTGAACTCTTAACTCTTCTTTTTTTTTAATTTTTTATAAGACAGAGTCTCACTTTGTCACCCTTGGTAGAATGCTATGGCGTCATAGCTCACAGCAACCTCAAACTCTTGGGCTCAAGCGACTCTTTTCCCTTAGCTTCCTGACTAGCCGGGGTAACTGGTGCCTGCCACAATACCCAGATATTTTTAGGGATGAGGTCCTGCTCTTGCTCAGGCTGGTCTTGAACTCGTGAACTCGTGAACTCCGGCAATCCAGCTATCTCAGCCTCCTAGGGTGCTAGAATTACAGGTGTGAGCCACTGCACCCAGCCTACACTTATTTTTGTCATACAATTTTTTTGGGGGGAGGGGAGAGTCTCACTTTGTCGCCCTTGGTAGAGTGGTTTGGCATCACAGCTCATGGCAACCTCAAACTCTTGGGCTCAAATGATTCTCTTGTCTGAGCCTCCTGAGTAACTGGGACTATAGGCACCCCCTACAATGCCCGGCTATTTATAGAGACAGGGTCTCACTCCAGCTCAGGCTGATCTTGAACCTGTAGCCTCAGGCAATCCACTTGCCTCAGCTTCCCAAGTACTAGGATTACAAGTGTGTGGTACCGTACCTGGCCTTTTGTCATATAATTTTATTTATTTATTATTTGTTTTATTTTTTCATCATTATTTATTTATTTTTTTGTATTTATTTAAGACACAGTCTCACTTTGTCATTTTCAGTAGAGTGCTGTGGCATCACAGCTCACAGCAACCTCAAACTCTTGGGCTGAAGCTGTTCCCTTGCCTCAGCCTCCCAAATAGCTGGGGCTACAGGCACTTGCCACAATACCCAGCTATTTTTTAGAGACAGGGTCTCACTCTTGCTCAGGCTGGTCTCCAACTCCTAAGCTCAAGAAATCCACCCACCTCACCCTCCCAAGTGCTGGGATTATAGGTGTGAGCCACTGCACCCAGCCTTGTCATACAATTTTAATAGAAAATTGAATACATTCTAAAAATTATTCCGAAAACAGTCCTTCTATTAAAATAATTCTTAGGTTTAATTTTGGACCTCTGAAATAGTGAGTAATTTTGAAATATAAGTATGGAAGTCTGAGGAGGTTTAGAATTATTTTTGATACTTAGGTATGAAATATCTGAATTTCTTCCTTAAAAACTCCAAACATTGGGGGGATGGGAAATGAACAGTCATGTGAATAAAGATTTTAAAAAATGGAAAGACTGCATAGCTAAATAGTTCATCACTCATATACAGGCCAATTAGAAGCTTACATAAACTTAAAAATAAAAAGGGTTTTATGTTAAAGCAGTGGTTCTCAAACTGTGGGTTGTAACCCCTTTGTAACAATAAAAATAACATCATGGCATTAGGGAGGCTGAGAGCCTCTGTGTTAAAGGCAGGAAAGGAGCTACTGAATGTTTAATATCATTTAATCCTTGTTAATGCCATAGGTAAGTTAGAGGAATTAGTATATTCTTTATTCCGTACCTTCCCACTCTGTTCTTTTTTCTTGCACTTTTTGGCTGAGGCCAGGTTTGAACCCACCACCTCCGGGATATGGGGCCGGCGCCCTACTCCTTTGAGCCACGGGAGCTGCCCCACTTCCTTCTTAAATGCAGAAGATATTAAAGCCTTCATTGACAAGTTAAATGTTATTACAGAAGCTGTAAACTACAAGTTTTTTGAAAGTATTAAGGTTAAATTTTAAGATCTTTTGTCTAGATTGCATAATTATTTCAAATTATTACTGTATAGAGAATTATTGGGTTGTCATTTTTGTTTTTTTTTTAAAGAGACAAGATCTACTTTGTTGCCCAGGCTGTGGAGTGCAGTGGCCTGAGCACATCTCACAGAAACCTCAAACTTTTGGCCTCAAGTGATCCTCTTGCTTCAGCCTCCTGAGTAGCTGGAACTGTAGGCACATGCCATGGTGCCTGGCTACTTTTAACATATTTTTTGTAGAGATGGGTTCTTACTGTGTTGCCCAGGCTGATCTCAAACTCCTAGACTTAAGTGATCCTTCTTCCTCAGCCTTCCAAAGTGCTAGGATTATAGGTGTGAGCCATTGTGTCTGGCCTGGGTTGCCATTTTGAACCAACACATTGTAGAGGATGATATATACTTCTTATTCCCGGCAAAATAAACTTAAGACAACTAATTAGCTTACTACTTTTTTTTTTTAATTGAGACAGAGTCTTACTTCATCACCCTCTGGTAGAGTGCCATGGCATCATAGCTCACAGTAACCTCATACTCTTGGGCTCAAGTGATTCTCTTGCCTTAGACCCACTCCCCCTTAGTAGGTGAGACTACAGGATTCTGCCACAACGGCCTGGCTATTTTTAGAGACGGGGTCTCATTCTTGCTCAGGCTGGTCTCAAACCTGTGAGCTGAAGCAATCTGCGCATCTCAGCCGCCCAGAGTGTTGGGATTACAGGTGTGAGGCGCCTGGCCTAGCTTATTACTTATTGAAGTAGTAGGAATATGGAACAGCTAAAATAGAGTAATCTGTGTGGGATAGGTTTCTTTCTAGAAAAATATGAATTATTACTTATAGATCTTTTTGGAAGAGGGGTGTGGGAGAATATTAAGGAATAGATACCGGAAGTACTGAAACACTTAATTCTTATCCTCACATCAGTCCTCTAAGGTAGGAAGTATATTTATCTGCATTTTATAGATTCCTGAAGGTCGTAGAGCAAGTAAAACAGGAATCCAGGATTTGAGTCCAGCCAGTTTAGTTTTACTGCATAGATTCTGTACTTTTAACCTGATGTTCTGTTGGTATATAAAAATGAACTTTTAACCTGATGTTCTGTTGGCCATATAAAAATGATTCATGGTTTTCTTTTCCCACAGGTGTAGATTTGGAAGATGGTACTTGTAGTCATCCTTTAATTCCTGATAAAGTCTCTCCCCTTTTACCTGCAAATCATGTGACCATGGCAAAAGGAACAGGATTGGTTCACACAGCCCCAGCTCATGGTATGGAAGATTACAGTGTGGCCTCACAATACAACCTATCCACGGTACCGTTCCTCTTTTTCCTTCCTAGTTATTTGTCTTATAGAATAAAGGTGATAAGTATTAACTAATGTCTTCATTATTTGATAGTAAAGACTTGGTCACTGTAATTGTGAAATGTTTAGGTACCTAAAGCTTCATTAATTCTTACTGATTGAGAAGGATTTTCCAGAATTAGCACACAATCAGCACAAAGTTAGCACTAAAGAATATACTCCTGTATTACATGGGGTACTTTTAAAATCATATACTCTTTTTCAAGTAGTAAGTCACATAAAGAAATTACTTTCGGTTCCTGAAAAATGGCAGGGAAATTTCACTAAATAATTGAAAAGAACAATTTGTTGTTTGTTTTAACTAAACAGTCGCCTCTAAATTATTTCACACACTTAGGTTACTTCACATGTTTTCCCATTGAGTTAAAAGGCAGATTTCAAAGGGAATAGCTGTGCGATAGATCTGTAAGTAATAGAGGCCAGTCAAAAATGTTTTAATATATTTTGTTACTTTTTTAATTAAACCTAAGGTACATGATTTCATAGCACATTTTGCCTTTGATGATTTAAATGTGTTACATTCACAGTCCTGTTGACTGAGTAAGAAATATCCAAATTTTTAATGTGGGGAAAAGACTAGGCTATATGAAAAGTTTTTATATACATTGTTTTGCCACATATTATCATAAGATAAAATATCTTGATATTTCATTTTAATTTTGAATAAATGTAGGATTGTTTAGTGGATGAAGATGGAATTTTCACAGATGTTGCAGGTCCTGAACTTCAAAATAAGGCTGTCCTTGAAGAGGGCACTGATGTGGGTAAGTGGTGTTTCTATCTGTTGATATATGTGTCTTCTGAAAAGCAGTCCGTTCTCCCTTCTTAAACTTTCAACAGAAACAAAAAGCTAAAGTTATATTTTCTTTTACCTAGGGTGACCAGATTTTAACATCTGTAAGGCAGGACAACAGGGGGGAGGGCAGAGCGGGGCGGAGTGGGGGTGGGGACGGGGCAGGCAGGGCCTGACAACAAGGCAAACTTTGATAAGCAGTTCTTGATAATCACTTCTCAGCAATTATTTATTACAGTTTAACATTATAAAATAAACAAAAATAATATAAAACTCATATTCTGGTGAAATAGCCATATGGCGGCCCCAAACCGTATATTCCCTTCTTGTTCTCCAACCCATTTGTGCATTCTTTCCAAAAATCGGGACTTTTTTAAAACGCCGCGGAACACGGGACAAATTGTTGAAAAGCGGGACTGTCCCACTCTAGTTTTGCCACATGGTTAAAAATGGAGTTTGGGACTTTCTCGTATTTTGCTTTGAAGCTGCTCTATTCATTTAGGCAAATCAGGGCTCAGGGAGTAAAGTTATTTTAGGGCCATAGAGATAGAAATCAGTGTTATTGTATGGAAAGATAAAATCAAACTTGGGGCTAGATTGACCATGAATCAGATGATCCCCACTGTTTTGTAACCTTTGTAAATAACTGACTCATATAACCTGGGTATATATTAGGATCTTGGGGTCTTCCTGTTTTAATTTGTTCTTTATGCTAGAGACCAGGTGCTATGAAAATCTTTCTTTGCATACACTAGAACAACAAAACCTAGTATACTATCTATTACCTTTCTAAGGCTACTATGCAAAATCACCATACCTTGGTGGCTTAAAACAACAGGAATTTATTTTCTAAAGTGCTGGAATCCAGAAGTCTAAAATGAAGATGGTGGAAGGACCATGTTTTCTCTGAAAGTTCTCTGGGAGCATCCTTATTTGTCTCTTTCTAGCTTCTGGTGGCTTCTGGAAATCTCTGGCCTTCTTAGCTGCATCACTCTCCAGTCTCTACCTTTGTTGTCACATGCCTTGTTATCTCTCGTGTATCTCTTTGTATATCCTCTCTGTATCTTTATACTAGTCATTGGATATAGTGGCCTCTAATGTAGCCTCACCTCTCTTAATTATATCTGTAAAGGCTCAGTTTTCTTTAATTTCTTTCTTTTTTTTTGAGACAGAGTCTCACTTGGTCACCCTTGGTAGAGTGCTATGGCATCTTAGCTCACAGTAACCTCCAACTCTTGGGTTCAAGTGATTCTCTTGCTTCAGCACCCCAGGTAGCTGGGACTACAGGCACCTGCCACAGTGCCCAGCTATTATTTTTTTTTTTTTTAGAGACAGGGTCTTGCTCAGGTTGGTCTCAAACTCATGGTAATCCATATGCCTCAGCTTCCCAAATTCTAGGATTATGGGCGTGAACCATTGAGCCCAGCTCAGTTTTCAAGTTGGATCGCAGGAGTGGGGGTTAGGATCAAAATTCAACCCATTGAGATCTGGTTTCTTCTGGATTACCTCGGGACCACTGTAAGATTTGTGGCATGAAAGAACATGACTTTAAACTTCAAATCCAGAATTGTAGATATATGAGGTCTGACAGTTACATTTGCTAACTCATCCTAGAAAAAATGCTACATGCCTCATTGGTGAATATCACTGTGGTCACCTTGGGAAGCCATACACTGATGCCAGGGCCTAGTCCACATTTCAAAGCACTTTTAGAGCTTTCTTTCTGGAATGGCCATCAGAACTATCATCATATTTCACACAAAAACAAAACAGTAGTAATGAGTGCTACTCAGCAAGACATGTTGATACAAACACAGCTGTGAGACAGTGATATACCGAGGTTATGAAACCTTACCAAGTTGTTTGTATAGTGCTGCCAATGTAAGTGCTCAATGGCAAGTTCATGAACTTAATTGTTAGACCTAGTATGATGACAGTTTTGAAAAAGAGTTTCAAAATTGCTTTGAAGGGTGCAGTAGGTGCTGGCATTGGTGTGTAGCTTCCCATGATTATTTCAAAGGTGACCATAGTGATCTTCAACAATGACCTCAGTTTTCACACTTTTTATAGCATGAGTTTATGAACTTAATTGTCATGCCTTGTGTTCTGTTCATCTTTCCTTTGAAGTGAAGAGATGTGGGAATGGCATAATTTTGGAGTCTGATTAGGGTTTTACAGTACTTGTTTTTTTGGTCAGAAGATGCCCACATTATGCCTTTGATACTTTAGAAGGTACTAGGTACATTTACTGCTACCCATTGGTCCAGCTTTAGTACTCCCTAGAAGTTTAGACCCTTATTAGGATTTACATAATATTTTTCAAGTGTGTGTAACATAAATTGGTGTTTTTTTAAGTTATAAAGATGCTTCAGACTGCAAAGAACTTTCTGAAAGAAGAAAAAGTGGTACACAGCTATCCCTATGACTGGAGGACTAAGAAACCAGTAATTATTCGTGCCAGCAAGCAGTGGTTTGTAAATATCACGGATATTAAGACTACAGCCAAGGTATGAAAGACATCCTTTTATAAGGGATTGGGTTTATCATTCCCTCAGTATAAAAGGGTTGCTGCATGTGAGGTCAAAGGTGGGGTTTTAGGAGTGGAAGGGACTGTTGTTATTATGATTTGTTTTCATAAAATTATAGACTTTTAGATCGGTAAAGACCTTGAGTTTCCATTTTTTCATTTTATGTGCAGAAGATGAAGTTTTAAGAGGTTAAGTGACTTGACTGCATCACAGAGTGTGTAGACTTTCCTACCCAGGGTAGTGAAAGTAGCAGAGAATTAGGACAGAACTGAATTTAGCAAATTGTTTTATCTTCCAGAGTCTCCTTTTCCTTATATATATGAAAGTGACAATAATGTCTACCTCATGGGTTAAGCATTAAAAGTTCCTAGAGCAGTGTCTGGCACATAATAGGCATTGCTTTGAGTTAAATACCTTTTTTTTTTTTTTGAGACGGAGCTTCAAGCTATCCCCCTGGGTAGAGTGCTGTGGCATCACAGCTCATAGCAACCTCCAACTCCTGGGCTCAAGCAAGTCTCCTGCCTCCACCTCCCAAGTAGCTGGGACCACAGGCGCCCGACACAACGCCCGGCCATTTTTTGGTTGCAGCCGTCATTGTTGTTTGGCGGATCCGGGCTGGGGATTCGAACCCGCCACCTTAGGTGTATGTGGCTGAAGCCTTAGCCGCTTGAGCCACAGGCGCTGAGCCACAAAGGTGTAATTCTATAATAAGTTACTACCAAACAGAATTCTGTTGTTCTGAAATTATCTTACTGACAGATAAGAATTTGCCCTTTTCCTTCCCACTATAGGTAATTAAATAACTCTCAAAGCTTCAGGCCAAGCATTTTATGTTATTTATACTCTCCTGTAAGGACTACGTCTACTTTCAAATGTCTCTCTGGTAGAAAGCTGTTTTGTAAAATTTTGCATTTGGGTACTATATTTGCATTTCTTTTGAAAATTATGACTCTATGTTCTTTAATTTGCAAAGACTTATTTTGTTGGTGATTGTTTGAGCTACTGGTGGGAAGTCCCTAAAACAGAAAATCAGATAGACTAGAAGTGATTCACTCTAACTCAGGGATTTTAAACAGAGTCAGCTTGATAGCATTCTGTGATAATTACCTTCCTTTTATGCACTGTTTTTATAATTTAGAAAGCATTCTAATGCCCTGTGTCCATCTTACAGATGAGGAAACTAAGAGAATTTAAGTAATGTGAAAGATTAAGTGGCTGATGCTGAACCCATACTCAACAACAGAGTTCTCAACTACTGCCAGAGAATCTGTGAATGCCTTGGCAGAAAATCAGTAAAGAAATGCAAATTGTGGGGCACCGCCTGTGGCTCCAAAGGGTAGGGCGCTGGCCCCATATGCCAGAGGTAGGTTCAAACCCAGCCCCGTGCCCAAAAAAAAAAAAAAAGAAATGCAAATTGTGTGCATATCAATATTAACATTTCTCTGGGGAGAGGGTCAAGGACTTTCATGTGATTTTCAACAAGTTCGTTGATACAAAAATCTTTTAGGCTCACTAAAAGAAACATGGATTTGTTATCGGATAACCTATCTTCTCTAAGTTTCAAATTCACCTTTCAAAATCCTTGCGAAGACTAAATAAGATAATGTATAGAAAGTACTAAACATTATCTTTAAAAATTCCTTATGATGACTCCATGAAGAAGAAATCACTAGTTATACTCCAGGATCTGTTGAGAGACGGAATATACAGACTGACAATGCCCAGGCCAGATCGCTTATAAAAAAACGGAACTTCAATCTACATCCTGCAACAACCTTCCCAGGAAATCAACCCTTTATCTACAATAAACATTCCAAGAAGCCAGATTGCTATCTCTACTGACAATCCAGGAAACTAAAAAGTAAATTCATGGCCAAAACGGCCAAGACTTGATTAGTAACTGACAGCTTTCCCCACTTTGTCTCTGCTTCCAACTAGGACCCAGAAGAAAACGCCAAATACGTACTCCTAGCCAATCACAAGGATGTCCTGCTCCTAGTTAGTCTGCCTACTCACCCGAAGGGTTCTCTTTTTCTCTACAAAGTTTTCACTCTTCTGCTGGCCTTTAATTCTCTCCCCAAACAAAAAATGGCAATGGCTAAATTCCTCAGTATAGCAAATCCAGAATAAACAGCCTTTTTTTTTTCTCATTTGGTTGTTCTTGTTCGGTTCCATACCATTCAACTAAACTTCCACTGTGATTTGTGAAGTTTAGCTGGGCAGACGTCCAGCTGCATGCAGACTGTATTTTCCAGCCTTACTGCAGCCTAAACATATTCATGAGACCAGATTCCAACCCAAGGGGTGAAGGTGAAAATGCTGTGTGGCAGGCGGCAATATGCTTTAGAGACACAGCCAGCAAAGGTCCTTTGTATGAAGCCTAGTATGACCTGAGATCATATTTAAGTAGTCGACTTAAGTCAGGGGTTGATATCCAAGGACTGACTGCACAGCTCACTTTCTTGTAGGATGGATCCCTCCCAGAAATAGGTGAGGCTGCTCTACAGTCTCTTCCCACCCTCCTCCCTGTGATATGCAGAGAGACAGGATTAAGGACTGTCTGCTTAAAACTATCAAGCAGCAGCAAAATTGTAATTTTGCCTTACAGAAAACATGTCTCTGGCTTATTTCCAAATTGATTTTGAAGTGTTCAGATATTTAAGTTAATCAGTGTGAATGTCACCAGCTTTGGAATCATTACTGATCACTCTCATCTACCATTCATTCCACATCTATTATATTATTAGAATCGTATGTTTTATTACATACAATAGACCACAATGCATTGAGGTCTTTAAGTACCTAATACGCCTCTATATTTACCAGACAACTGTATGAGAAAAAAATAAAAGTTTAAAATAATTAAAAAGAAAAACCTTACCTTTATCATTCTGGATAGATCACCAGCATCTGCTAATTCCAAAACTATGTTTAGTTCATTATCTTCAATGAATGATGCATAATATTTAATTACATTTGGATGGTTGAGTTGCTGAGAAAATAAAACAGATATCAAAAAGTTTTCTTATCATAAATTCCCAAGCATCACAGTTTTGCAACTTAAAAATAAACTTATTGTATTTGATTTTTAAATTACATAAATGTTAACATGATAGTATGTATTTCTTTAATGAATTTTGAAACAAGTATTGTAATTATTGAAAATAAAACTAGGTATGAATCAATTTTATTTTAATATTCTTTATTATTAGAAATAACAATTGTATACTTAAAACTTTTTTAAAATATCACTATGCCCAAAAAGCATAGAAGATGCAGTTAAGTAAATGACAGAATTAAATCATCATATGCTAAAGACTATGTTCTTTAAAATGAGAATTGTCATTTAAGAGTCATTCTGCTTTAAGTGTAAAAAAATACCTTCTCCTCCTACTCTGAAGTTAGGGTTGGTGCTAGTATAACTCCAGCCAATAAAAACAAAAGAGAAAAATGAAACAAAACAAAAACTTGGTATCTAACATACTATATCTAAATACTGCTTTACATCAACTATTATAAATAAACAGAACTTATTTATGTGGGCTGACTCATAAAATCATCCCTATGAAAAATTACATCTTGTAGAAATATACACCACAGTCTGTACACAGATTATCTTTTAATTGAACCTTTAAACAACACAAGACAAATAGTTTCTCAGAGAAATCATTCAAAAAATATAGTTGCTTTTCTTCTTTCTTCTTACAGTTTTCTCCTCATATTTTCCAGAAGGACATTTTTTTTTTTTAGTATAAGCTTACATTTAAACCAGTTTCTCCATGGGCCAGGAAATAACCACACCTAATAGAATAGTCAGAAACATCTAATAGAATAGTCCAAAAGCCCAGTTTGGTTTGACCCTACTCTTATCTTTTTTGGAAAATCAGATTTCATTTTTGGCACTAACACAAATGGATGTCATTAAAAATACCCAGTCTTACCTAAAATTTTAAAAAATAACATAACTCATGCCATTAAAAAAAAAAAAAAAAAAAACACTTCCCTAGCAAAAAAGTAGTGCAAAGATAAATGAAATCTGTCAATCTTAGTGGATGAGATAGTAATAAGCTAATTCCTGACATATTCTTTACATCCATCTTTTCTAAATTTGGAAAATAGGTTCAAAAATACTGTATAATAGGGGGCTGGGCACAGTGGCTCCTGTAATCCTAGCACTCTGGGAGGCCAAAGTGGTTGGACTGCCCTGAGCTCACAGGTTTGAGATCAGCTGGAACAAGAGCGAGACCTCATCTCTAAAAATAGCCAGGCATTGTGGTGGGTGCCTGCAGTCCCAGCTACTTGGGAGACTGAGGCAAAAGAATCACTTAAGCCCAAGAGTTTGAGGTTGCTGTGAGCTATGATGCCACAGCACTCTACCAAGTGTGACAAAATGAGACTCTGTCTCAAAAAAAAAAAAATACTATATAATGCATATGGACCATTTTGATTAGTCCTCATTCTCAATGTAACACATCTTGAGATAATACTTACGTGGATTTAACTTAACTTTCAGAATATGTATTATTGAGATAGTCAAGAAAAACTTTCTTCAATGTTCTGTGCCCATTTTATTTCCTAATTTGATTAAATAACTTTATAATAAATCTAAAAGGTAATTACATCCTTTAATATACTGAGATTCAAACTCATATAATGTAACCTAAAATCAGTGGGGCATAAGTCTTAAAAAACATTTTGCTTATGAATGGTATTTTGATAAATCACTTCTATCAACATATTCCGTTATGTTCAAAATAGTCAATAGTTCATTATTTACCTTAAGGAGATCTATTTCTTTGATGCAATCAGCACGTGCTTTGGCATCCATTAAATCAAATATCTAAAAATAGAATTCAGAATTATTTAATAAAATAATGATCTATGGTAGAAGACACCATGTAAATTCATAATACTCTACTTATAATTATATGTAGACTAAGAAATTTTCTTTTTGATTAATGTGGAGATCCACAGGTATGTTATTCCAAGTTCCTACTAAAGCTTACTTTTTTCTCTTCAAAGCCAGTCATTATTAAAAAATGGGAAAAGATAACAGCTAGCTATCTCTTGATTAACTCAGATCTTAAGTTTCAATGAACAATATTGAAGTAATGATCATTAAGATGATAAAATAATAGTTAATATACATTGAGCCATTAATTTATGCTGAATGTTACATGAACTACCACATCTAATTCTCAGTTAATCCTTATGAATAATATTAGTATTCCCATTCTGCAGATGAAGAAAAGGAAGTTTAGAAAGCATAAGACACGGGCAAAAGGTCACACAGGTCATAATCAAGCAACCAGAACTCACTCTCAGAGTTATCCAATGAGAATCTAACCATTAAACCATCACTTAATCTGTTCCACAAAATCATATCTAAAATTCTAATATATGCACCTTGACCAAATTTCATGGGGATGAAAATTTGTTCTTTGAGGAGAGGGGTGACAATTTTAATCGTGTAAAGCATGAAGCACAGATATACATCCAGTACTCTGCTGTATTGTGGCACCCACACTCATGGGTGGGAACAATTAGGCAAAAAGAAAGTATAAAAAGTAGCCTGGAGGATAATTAATAAAGAAAACTATTAGTTTAATGTGAAAAACATAAAAATTAATAGGATCGAAAAGATATTTTGTGTCTCTGAAAACACAGAAGTCTCTCAAGGTTCTAACTATACGGAAAATAAACAAGTAAAAAAGCATTCCCTTAAATATCGCAAACTGATCAAAACCTTAGTCACATAACAAATAAAATTAACGACATCCTTAGTCATCACCTTGATCAAGTCTTCCTGATTCATCCAGCCAATACATTCCAGGAAATAAAGGTGTGTAACTTGAAAGGAGTGGTCTTTTTAATTAGGGAAAGAATTATTGAATACCAGAGTACTGGCCTCTTTAATCTTTACCTCAGTCTTACAAGATAAGTAGCACTGGCTCCAATTTAGGGATGAGGATTGAGGCTCATAGAGGTTAAATAATATGGTTATGGTCATAAAACCCATAGGGAACAGAATCAGGCCTAGAAGACACATTGTTCCAGCTCCACAGTTGGTGTTTTCCCCATGGGCCCAATCTGGCAGGAAATCTAATGCATACATAACTGTAAGTACTAAAATATGTGTGTGAATAGTATCAGAAACACAAGGACGGACTTGCCCATAGGGGGTGGGGGGGAACTTTAGAGCTGAATCTTGGAAGAATGATGGGATTCTGCTGGCCAGAAATAAAATAATGATGTGTTAAATAAACACATAAAAGTAAATGCAGAAGAAGGGTGGATAATTACAGCTTATAAGAGGCAACTTTTGCTGTGTATCACCCTTAATATCCAAAGAGGAAAAATTCTGCCCTTTTTAATTAAAAATCAATGTGAGGATATTAAATAAAATTTTAAAATAAAAATGAAATCCATAAATTCACTGCTTTAAAAAATTTTAGCTGTTGCTCAGTCCACTTTTTGCACAAATGTGTTTTTTACAAAGTGAAACAAATAACAGCAGTATAAAAAATGCTATATACTTTTGCACCTAACATGATAGCAAAATGGTTTCCATTTCTATAGTTTTTAATGAAAACTTCATGTATCAGTGCTTATGTTTTTAAGTTTTAATGTAAAATGGTCAATCACTGCATACTGTCAAGATCTTTTAAAACATAGAATCTTATTAATGGTTTACAAAAAGAGAGAGAAACTAGATGACATCAAAGTTTCTCTCAATTAAAGAACAGAAAAAAATATGTAGGCTTGTATGTGTCTTATAAATAGAAATTGTCTCCATTTGTTAATTCTAACCGTCTTAGGTACAGTGACCATCTATGAACTACCATGATTGCAGAATGAAACGGTACAGAAAGGAAAGGAACAGGGAAAAAAAAGCAACAGAGTATGAGTGACAAATCACCATCACAAACTTCCCATGAAATTTCTGTAAGATATTTTTTGGCAAACATCAAGCTCTTATATTTAGCAAACTTTGGTAAAATAAGACTTCAGAGATAAATGGACATCAGTAGCACAGGTTTTAAAAAAAACCCTACATTTTAAAACAAAACAAAGCAAAACACTCAAATAGTATGCCAAAATTATCTTTTTTTTTTTTCTTGCAGTTTTTGGCTGGGGCTGGGTTTGAACCTGCCACCTCCAGCATATGGGGCTGGCGCCCTACGCCTTTGAGCTACACATGCTGCCCCCAAATTCTCGTCATCATAGTTCTACTCTACACGTAGAGAATTATTACAAATAACTTGATTCGGGGTACAGACGTGCTGACCCTGTACCTGTTCATGTTTTCTATTAATTATAACACCACACTAAATGCCCCATCTTATTGTTAGATTTCTAATAAGGCCTGTGCTTAAAAATCAAAATGGCAAGAGAAACATCTGAACCTCCCAAATCATAAATGCTGATGCTGCTCTCAAGAACTCCTAGTCACGAGGAATTTGAGATAACTCAAAGATACACTGGGAAGCACCTTTTAAGTGTTTTAGATCTTTAAGAAATTCCTGTGTTTTTGTGTAAGGACACAGAGAAAGAATAATGCCTGTACAGTGCTAGTGATTAAAATGAAGAAAATCCCCCACATGGAGACATATAGGAATCTCATCTCTCAGTAATCAATGTCTCTGTGATGGGAAAAATACCTTAAAAAAAAAATCAAGAGAGCGTGTGAGACGAGAGTAAGATGCGTGTAAGATCTTTAGGAAACTGTAACTAGATAGAAAGTACACGGATAGAAACATGCTACCCAAAAATCAGAAATATTTCATCAGACTTACAATTAAATTAATTCAGGATTCAAATTAACTTCTGTTTTTGACTGAATTCTCAATGGTATCAAAAGTCACTCCTCAAATACTGTGAGAGATAAGTGTTGACAGCACATTCAAGACAATAAAAATCCTAAGCCAAATATATTTACAAATACATTTAACTGGAAATTCAAAACATCTTATCTTTCTTTTTCTCTCAGCTAACATATCAAGACAAAAATAAATATTGAATCTTTAGATTAAGTCCTTTCAAAACAGAAATTCAAAGTTGTCTGATAATTTATAAGAAAAGATATGTGTGGGGGGGAATTCTGGATTTTATAACATGTACCAGCATGTTTTTAGAATGTATCTTTTTCAGTGCTACCAAAATCTATTCAGAGTTTTTTTTTTTTTTTTTTGCAGTTTTTGGCCAGGGCTGGGTTTGAACCCACCACCTCCGGCATATGGGGCTGGCGCCCTACTCCTTTGAGTCACAGGCACCGCCCATCTCTTCAGGTTTTTATCTTATACTTATAAATTATTTGCTGTGACTAGGGAAGTAGTGGTTGATAATTCTTGGCATTATCTGAATTGTTTTAAAAGCTTTTTCCATCATGTTAAAATTTTGCCAAAATTGTTCATAGTTAATGGAACTGAAAAGGATAACACAGATATCTGAAAAGGGAATCCTTCAAGGAACTTTTAAAAAAATCTTTAAGGAGGCTTATGTCAAATTATTAGAAGAAAAACCACTTCAGATGCAGCTTATCCACCAAGGGAGTCTGACAAATGTGGTGTATCTCATTTTAAATAAACCATATAAATATGAAAATCTTAACCACACACCTCCTGGTCCACACCAGTTTTCAAGAGGCTAAATAAACTGAGCATCATTTCCTGAACTTGAGTAACCCTGTTGTCATACGACACGTCCTTCTTCCTTCTTTTGATCTCACCCTGTATCAGGTTTGTTATTCCCACTGTTCTTCCTCCTCTTGAACCCTGGCACTATCCTGGCTGCTCCACCCTTCTATTCTAACTGCCCGGTGAGTGTGTGGATCCTCTCCGGCCTAACTCCCTACTCCACATACAAGTATTTTGCTTATCAGCCTAAAAATTTCTGGTTCTCTTCCTGGCTGACTGGTAGACAAAGACTTTATCTTCTGATGCGTAGCTCATTAATTAAAGGGGGAGAAAGGAGGTAAAGCAGTTAGAAAATGCTGTGCCCCCTGCAGATAGAAAACTTAATCACTGAATAAAATAATCTCAAATAATTCATCTCCACCACTAGTCCTTCCCTGCCTAAACACAAAAACGCTCTAAAGGGTGGAGAGGGTCTACAAATTAAGCAAGGTGAGCCCAAGAAGAGTCCTCTGCTGCTGACAGAGCTCTGCTGCCTCTAACACCTGGTCCCGTAATCCAGTCTGTCTGCCCTCCTCTCTCATCCTAATGCATCCGCGTGTCTGAACTGGAAACTAAGACAGTGCTCAGTTCCCTTCCTGTGGATTCCTTAAGTCCACCCAAATGATGCCAAGGAACTAGACACTAGTTTGTGTTACTAATTATTCAATGACTGCTGGAAAAAATCCTGTGTTTCCAAGGGGATGAATTTTAACCCTCAGGGCACCATACGGTACTCTAACTTCCAGTCCAACATTAAGCTTTCTTCAATGGGTTTCCTTAACAACATTAGAAAATTAGAAAAGTCAGTGTGAAATCCATCTTTTGTTCAGATTTTGTGCGAGCTTGGAGCTTAGCAAAGCTGTCAGATGAAGTAGCCACCAGACGGAGAATGTGTGCATAGGAGAAGGGAAAAATCCAAAATCATAACTGAGAAACACATCAAAAGGAATAGGAACAAAAGGAGCAACTGAAGGGAACAAGAGGACATCTAGAGAGGGAGGAGAACCAAGATGGTGACACCACAGAAAACAGAACAGGCAAGTCTTAAGAATCTGAGAGTACTCAAGTAACATGTTTTCTGGAGAGATCAGTAAGAAGTGAATTAGTTATGTCTGTAGGCAAAAAAAGGGAGGCTGATGCAGGGAAAATAGGGCAATTGGTAAAGAGGGCTCACAGGAGGCAAAAAAGAAGGATCTCCTCCTAAGAACAGGCAGAGTTAGGAGAAGATGAGTTGGGACAGCTGTGCAGTCACAAAAGCTGTGGACAGCAGAGACCGTCTCTGTCAAACAGTTGGTAACACGAGCTGCTCAGTGTGAGTACACACACCCACTGAGGGAGGTTCTTCTCATACGGTTACAACATATTCAGGTGGCAAATGTAAGAGAATGACTTTCCAAAGAAAAGTAATCAACCTGAGCCCTCTGTGCTGTGGGTCTCGGGAAAGTGACTACATGTGAACAGAGAATAAAGAAATCCACAGAGGAGATAAACCATGGTGTGGATTAGCAAGAGAGAGGAGATTCTAGCGTGGGAGACCCGCATCACTGAAATAACGGACCAGGACCCAAGGAAGGTAAGAAAACAGGTTGGAATCAGATCCCACATGAGAGTATCGAGCTATGGAATGATGCCGGGTAATCAGCAGGAGGTTAAGGAGCAAGTTTGGTTTCAAGACAGAATGGGAAACAGATGGGAACTATAGTTAAAGAGGCACGGGGGCAATGTGAGACAGGTGAAGTGTTGGGAAAGCCATGACAGTCAGAGAGCTGACTGAGTGCCACGGTGTTGGGCCCGTTGAGAGCCCAGGAGGCCTGGTCTCAGTAGAGCCGACATGGTACAGGGAATGGATGGAGGGAAACAGAGCAAAGGACCTGCCTGCCCCCCAAATATATATAAAATGACATATGATATAGATACTATAAATATACATAATAAAATGTAATACATGATATACAATATAAATATATATGATATATGTAATGCTGACATGTATTATAATGTAGTGTGTGGGTATGTATATACGTGTGTGTGTGTATAAACACAGACTGGCAGATAAGGAACAATGAAGGGAAAAATATCTAGCTGGGTGGCACGGCCTTCACAGATCGGGGAGGGAGATATCGTGGATGTAGAAGTAAGTCTGAAGCAGCAGCAGAAATTAACTTGCGTGAAGATGATTCCACTGTACCCCAAGTCAATAAAGAAAAAGCACCTTACATTTGAGAGGCTTGGGAGGAATGTGGGGATGTCACAGACAAAGCAAGATCAATGTAAAGAATAATAACTGAAGAACTACGTATGAAACAAAGGTCATGGACGTTGTCTCCTCAAGTGTCCACTGCCTCCAACACAGAAGTTACCTCATTTTAATGCTTTTTTATATTATTCTGGCTCTGATGTTTACAAAATTTTCAAAAACTCGTATTTTATAATTCCTAGTGATATTTCTAATAATATTATTTAATAGCAGAAATTTTTCATTAGGAACTTAGGTGTTATTGTTATTATAAAACGAGAACTATTAATCCATTTTTTAGAGAGCAGTCTGTCCATCTTTAAAAAAAAAAAAGGTATACCAGAGTTTATCACTCACCAGCTTAAACTCATTACCTCGATAACACAGTAGTACATTACATATAAACTTCTCTCCATGGCCTACAAACAAATCCGTCTTTCCTCTAGCTCCACGACCCTGTGCTCTTTCCCTCCCTTACTGCATTTACTGGGATCACAACCCTCTGCCGTGGCGTCCTCTATCCACGGACATCCTGCCATTCAGGGCCTGCACCTCCGCGGCTCTCCACACCTGGAACCTTCTTACTCCTACTGTTCAGACGGCTGGTTCCAGATCCTCCACCTCAGCTTACATTTCACATCCCCAGAGAAGCTTGAGCTGAACACTCTCCTCCGCCGAGTTTGCCTCTAATACCACACCATGGCCATTTCATTTTGGGCTGTAATTATTTCATTTATTGTCTGCCTCTCCCCAAAAAAGTTTGAACTCAGTTATTGTGTTGTTCAGTACAAAGTCTGTCATGTAGCAGGTCCTCAGTAAAGATTAACTAGAACATAATAAGACCTTCAACAGCATAAATGAAAAAGTCACTCCAATTATTTTTATTTGCCTGGCCTGAGCTGGCATTTAGAAGAGTTTATAACTAAAAATTTTTAAGATCATCTATACAGTTAAAACTTGCATTATCTTGGTAACAACCCTAAAGTATATAAGATGCCAAAGAAAAGAAAATTCTGGAAAATCAAAAAAAAGACAAAGGAATAAACTATTTCACTAATGTCCACTGTATCATTTAAACATTTTAACATTAGCAATCTATTTGAGCCATATATGGTGATTCATTATAACCTCAAAATGTTAACCTCAATAAAACTAAAAATTTACTACATTGCTTACATGCTTAGAAATGCTTCAATGAGATTCGAAGTACAAATAAATAAAATTATGAAGCTTTAATTTTTAAGATAAAAGACCATGTGACTTTGACAAGTAAAACTAACATCAATTTACTAGATTGTTCTCCAAATTTTTTAATGTCATTAATGGATTATTCTTGCAAATGCATCTTAATTTGCATTTATTCAAATAAAAATTGAAAGCCTGAAAGGAAGTCTATAGAGATTAAATGGTGGAGTTCATAAAAGCTTCAAGATAAATTCAATAATCACACTGAACAATGAAAAAGAGACTAATATATGGCTATAGAGATGATGGCTACATAAAAATCACTCTGTGTTACGGAAGAAGCTATCATTGTCCATAAATTTCTGATTTCATGCAATCCCAATTTCTAATTACATGCAAACATCCATGACCTAGACTCTGAAATTAACACACATAAAAAGTAAGTTACACTTATTAATGTAATTTCAAAAGTTATTTTCTTGACAAATGCTTTAAAACAACAAGCAAATTTAAGTATAAAAAGAAAGCATACTTTCAAACGTAAGTATAAAAGGAAAGCATTCCTTTTAGGAAGATTTTTTGAGATCACTAAGATCAGCAAGTTGAATTTGAAGAAAACACACTATCACTTTGTAAATATATATTATATATATACATTCTCTCTCTGTAGATATATATATATACACACACACATTATATATAGAGAGAGAATTATTTAAAAACCGTTTTCTCTGTATATATATATACATATATACATACATATATATGAGAGAGTATTATACATTATATATATATATGTGTGTATATATAGATGTATGTATGTGTATGTGTGTGTATATATATATAGAGAGAGAGAGAGAGTATGTATTTTAGATTTTCATTCTAAAAAAAATAAAATACTCCCTGACAATGGATGTCACTCAGCAAAATGTGTTATTTGAAAATATAACTTCAGAGTAAGCAAAGAGAAATTAACCATTAATGAATTAAGGATCAAAATACCACTTACTTTTAAAAAATTAAGACAAGAACAAAGAACTGAGAAAAAATGAAACCCAAAATCTATACTACTATAACTCCATGTCACTAGATTGACAAAATAAAAATCAATTCCAATTATTTAGCTCGAATCAATGAGCTAATGAATACAATAAAATAGAGACTACCTGAATCAGACCAAAACAACTCTTTTATAATCTTCTAACACAAAGAAAGGAAGTTTTGAGACCCAACTCACATTCTCTGTGAGGTCTGTTAAGACTTTCCCAGTCAAAGCTGTTCAAGGCTGCTTCCACATTGTGGATACCTTGTTTTTAGAGGTGCCTTTTTTGTACCCCAGTTGGAATCCCATGAGTCTCATTGTGTTTATCTTAGTCTTCCCCATGTCATACACTGACCAATGAACATTAGGTGGCCAATAAGTAATAGTAGAATGAATTCAATGATCAACAGAAAGAGAGGGAGAGAAAAACGAAGTTGATACACAGAATTTCAAAACTGTTACATCAGTTAAACCATCATCATTCTTTTTCAAAATAAACCATGATGGAATCCATCTACATTTTCAAAAAGACTGGTTAACATTGCCATGGACTGTGGCCTCTCAGATCCCTTTGTAATATCAAAGAAGTAACACGCATTCAGTACACATACTCTTCTTTCCACACACAGGTAGAAGGCAAGCCTGCAGAAAAGTCTCCAGAGCTAGCATGTATTTTTCCAAGGCCCTAAATAAGTGAACTAGATGGTGTGGGACAAAGGAAGGCCTTGTGAAATAAGCTGAGGACTCTGGATGGTAGTTCTAAAGCAGGCGTCCTCAAACTACAGCCCGTGGGCCACATTCGGCCCGATGAGGACATTTATCTGGCCGCTGGGTGTTTTTGATGCCACTGCCTGTCCTGCTTAGCCACTGCCTGTCCTGCTTAGCCGCAGCCTGTCCTTTTAAACTATAGTCCAGCTATAGTTTGAGGACCCCTGTAAAAGTATCTCATCAGGGTCGGCACCCCTAGCGCAGTGGTTATGGTGCCAGCCACACAGATGGAAGTTGCATCTTTGAACATGGCCTGGTGCAGCTAAACAACAATGACAACTGCAACAAAAAATAGCCAGGCCTTGTGGTGGGCGCCTGTAGTCCCACCTTCTCAGGAGGCTAAATCAAGAGAATTGTTTAAGCCCAAGAATTTGAGGTTGCTGTGAGCTGAGATGCACAGCACTCTACCGAGGGTAACATACTGAGATTCTATCTCAAAATAAATAAAGTATCTCATCAAAGATGTGCAAGCAGAGAAACGAATTATAATAACAACACTTTGGTATACGAAGTCAACCAACGTATTCAAGAACATAACAAGTCGCAAGAGGAAACGCAATATTTGGTTCTTTAAGGAAGTTTTTGAAGACTTGGGTCAGTATTCCTCAAAAGGGAAAATCATCTGGTTAACAACATTTTAAAACAGTCTCATTTTAAGCCGCAAAAATGGCTCTTTTAAAGGAAGAACCCTCAGATTGTGTGTGCAGCACAAATGTAACACAACTCAAGAATCAATACCAGGTCTGTAATGTAAATGGATTTCTACCCACAAAAGTTTAAGATTGTTCCTAATTAATTAAATAAGCTACCAATATCTTCCCAACAGCATGTTTCAATTCCAGACAGAAGTTACTTTAAACCAGGAGATGCCAAAATGTCAACACGTAACAAAGCAGACAGGACTGTCAGAATCCCAAAGAATAAACTCACTTCCCACAGTGATCTGCTGTTTATCACGGTGTGACTTGCAGGCAGTGGGAGGGGGACACCTACTCAATAAAGAGTGGAAATACAGCTGTGCAAATTAACTCACGCCTATTCAAACTTCCAATCAATAGAAAGAAAAATGCAGGCCAAAGCTTCTTTTTCTTCCTCCCTCTGTCCATTCCTCCCTTCTTCCTTTCTTCCCTTTTCTTTCTAAATATTTCTAATGACAAAGTTCTGCAATTAAAAAATAATCACTGCAGACAGAATCGAGCTGTCTCTTTTCTACACTCAGAATCAATGGGAAGGTGGAGAAGTGAGCAAACAGGCTCCGGAGAGCTCCGAATGGATTTCTCAGTCCGCGATCCTCCCAGCCTGACTCCCTGCGGCAAATGGGCAGCTATCTTCTCTGCGGTCTATCCGTATGTTGAATTTATAATTTTATTTTGAAAATAATGAATTTTGAACAGTCTTACTCTACTTGAGGATCTACAGTGAATCCTCGCTTGCCTACAGTTCAAATTCCCCTGTCTGGCTCCCGCATTCTCGGCAATCTGGTCTCACGTTGATAGCCTGGCTTAAGTTCCAATTCCGCCAATTCCTACAGCTCCCATTGACATCTCCATTCTGTGAGCTCCTATTTAAACCAGGAATCCGTGTCACAGAGTTTAACATTCAATTGTTCTAGATAGACTCTTCTTCCCCTGGAGGGCAAGAATAGACCATTAGTTTCTTTTAAATCTCCCTCAGTGTTCAGAGATCACAGTAAAAATTTAATACATTTTAAAAATGAATCAGAGTTCCTTTGTGAGGGAATAATGATCCCAAAAGCCATCTGTTTCATAAACACTAATATTGACATTCCATATTTTGTTTTCTTAAGCTCTGGGTGGCATTCTAAAAGAGAGACAATTGCAATTATTATATGCTGATGGTGAAAAAATAAACTAATACAACTTGGGGGAAAAAATTCAGCGTTAATGTGTAGTGGTTCATCAGTCCCATTTTAAGCACAAACAAAAGAGACATTCTTGCATTTATATACCAAGAAAGAAACACACACAAAAAAATCACAGCAGTATTGTTTGTAATAGTAAACAACTGTAAATAAGCCAAACAGCAAGCTACAAGAATAACCGAACATACTCACGCAGAAAAGATAAATGTGATGCTATTTGAAAAAAGAAAGTTGTGTGCATGTGTGTGTGATATACACACTAAATCTGCTGCATTTACATCAAGTTCAAAAAATGCAAAAGTAAACAGTAGGCTTTTAGAAATTCAAATTGATGTAGGAAAAACTATAAAAAAAATAAAGGTATGATAAACACTAAATTCAAGATAAGGTAACCTCTGAGGGAAGTGAGTGGCAGACACAAGTCAAAAATACATTCAAGGCTATTTCTTAAGCTGTATTGTGGCTATGAAGGTGTCTTTATTATAGTCATATATATAACACACATGCCATATAAAATCTTTCATATAAACAGTTAATATTTCACTTCTTAAATGTAAATAAATCTGTTCATTTCTGGAATGGGTGTTGTAAGTAAACTGATCACTTTAAGATGTTTTTGTTTAAAAAAAAAAAAAAAAAAAGAAAGAAAAGAAATTTAGGTTTCCCAGGTCCCTACAGAAAAGTATCAGGATTGCATAGAAAAATGGGAAGTCTATAGCAGATGTGAGCATCAACTACATTCATTGGGAAAGGGAAAGAAAATCATACACTGTCCTGCACACTCTAAGGCAGAAAAACAAGTACTTTCTGGGCAAGGGATCTCATTAGGGCAGACAAAACTTTCAGGGCTCTGGCAAGGGAACATTCTGGGGTAGCTGAGTAGAATGAGAACAGCAGTCTGAGGGCAGGGCCCGGGGAGAGGAGCGGGGGCAAGGTAAAGGAATTCGGGAAAGACAGAACAGAATTCAGACTGGAGAGCAAAGCTGATTCCAGAATGATACAAATACCAT
>CAUYQV010090378.1:32500-78262 GCA_963574575.1 Galagoides demidoff
TGTTTTGGGGGTTTTTTTTTGCAGTTTTTGGCCCAGGCCAGGTTTGAACCTGCCACCTCCGGTATATGGGGCCGGCACCCTACTCCTTTGAGCCACAGGTGCCGCCCCAGTAGGTGGGTTTTTGACTCCACAAATTAACTTCCTTCTTGCTCAAGAGTCAACTTGTCAATTGTACATATGTATTTCCCTTTGCGTTCACTGAGTTTCTCAGAGGTAGAGACCAAATGAAGTTTTTTTAGCTTTGTATCCAGATGTCATAAAGTAGACAATAAAAATTAACTAAGTGGATGTATTGGAAATAACTTAATGAATGCAAAAGGCTTTCAATAAGCAATATACGACTATATTCAGTAGCCTGCAAGGAGAATCTAGCAGAGAAGCAGTACTATGGAGAAAAGACCACCAGACCTAGAAAGCAAGGCAAAGGTCTCTGCCCATAACAGCTCCCCAGCTGGTGAAGTAAAGCAATTTCCTTAAATCCTCATTGTTAAGGATGGCTTTAGTACTAAGTCATTGTCCTGCTAGAGTGGCAGGAGAAGCAGCGAACACTGCTTCAAATCTGTCTTGCGCTAAAGTCTGACCTAGGCAGGGTTTTACAAAAGAATCCACTGTGTTCTCATGGAGCCAATAGAAAAGGCACAGGTTCGAAAGTTAGTCAGGCAGGCTTGTTCTGGTGCTCAACATCTGAGCCGGGCAAGCTACCCAAACCCGTTTTCTACTGTAAAATAGGGCAAGCCACCTCAGAGAACTGCGTCTGAGTGAGATAAGGAGTACATGTGTGTGGCACCTAGGACAGGGGCAAGCATGAGGCAAGTGCTCAGGAACACTCACACTTTCCCCTTGCCCAGTGCCAGCAGTAACAGCACTTCACTTTAAAACAGTTCTCAACCTGCGGGTGGCGACCCACAGGAACTGTATTAAAGGGCCACGGCGTTAGGAAGGTTGAGAACCACTGCTCAAAAACAAGGCTCTTGCTTCTGTAGATCCTCCTTTATATACTCTAGTTTTCAAGACTAAAATTCTTCCTCAGTCCCTACCTTAATTTTCTTTTCTAGTCCCTTTTTCTCCAGACCACAATAGGAATCTGATTTCTCACACACCAACAGACTACTCCATAGACGTTCCAAGTTAGCACCCCATCCTGGGCTTTGTTTTCCAACTGGGACATCCCAATTATCTCATGGATAATCTTCCTGATGTACAAATGAAAATACCCTAACCCCTTGGTTATAAGACTACTTGACTGACAACACACTCCATTTAATTGTAGTCATTCTATCTGGAGTCCTTTTAGTAATTCCCGAGGGAGGAAGGGGCATTTAATATATAAATCCATGTTTTCTGGCAATTATGTTATCTGCTTGGAATATGCTTAAGATAAAGTTAAGATCACAAACTAAAGAGCAGAGTAAGTCATCCAAGGCCCATATATCCTATCAGTTTGAAAACAAATGCTTTTAAGAAATTAAACCATAGAACGAATGAAGCTTTATGTAATACCTTAAACATTCTGGGTTCTTACTAATGAATCTCTTCTTGATGTGAATATACTCTAATAATAAAACACCAGATCTCGCTAACTAATTGAGATTAACTTCTACATGTCAGTCTGTGTTTACCAGGCTTCCTTCATGTAAATACTTTTCATTTTAAAATAAAATTCATACTGTGTATAACTGGCTCTTCTTTTCACAGGTGCAGATGCTTTGAACAATTAATAATTTCTTAAAACTTAATTTCTTTAATTTGCTTAAACTTTGAAGGCAAAGACATTTACTGAACAGTAAGATAATTCATGATAATATTATGATGATAATTCTCTCTGGGGAAATTACAAGAGACACGGGATGAACTCAATAAATTCCCCAGAGAGAAAATTACATCCTGATAATTCCTAGCGGTATTGTTATCAATGATCTAATAAACAAGCCAGTATTAATTGCAATATTTAACACCATAAATAAGGTTTTCACATTGTTATTGGAAATTAATTTCTTATTGGAGATTTTCATGTACCACTTACTTAGTAAGTTATATTTTATACTAATATTTTTGAATTTCTCCATAATTTAAACATAACAAAACTTTAAAATGCCTTCAATTTTATTTAAAAATAAGGTTCAAGCTATGAACTTTTATCTTTAAAAAGATGTTACCTCCAACTACAGAAACAAGAATATCCTTTGTGACCATATCTAACATAATATCGTCATATATCATTTTCTACAGATCTCACTAGAAACCAAAAACAGCAAACAGAAAGCAACAAACACATGTGCCAGGAAGGCATAATTGGTTGGGCTTCTTCTTATTTGAAAAATAATTTCCCTAAAATTTCTTTGACTACCTTAAAAGAAAACTACTCCTAAAAATTCCTAAGTGTCAAAGACTTACATCAATTTAAATAATATGCCATATATCACTGCTATACCTACCACAGGAGGCTATGTGGTCTTACTCCAGGAAGGGCTTTCTTACTGAAAATATGTCTGAAACTCCTCCTTTAGAATGGTAATCACAGCTAGTGTGTGAACCCTATGAAAATTAGTAGTTTCTGGCTTGGCGCCCATCATTCAGTGATTAGGGCACCGGCCATATGCACTGGCTGGTGTGTTCAAACCCAGCCAGGGCCTGCTAAACAACAATAACAAAAAAATAGCCAGGCATTGTGGCGGGCACCAGTAGTCCCAGCTACTTGGGAGGCAGAGGCAAGAGAATCACTTAAGCCCAAAAGTTTGAGGTTGCTATGAGCTGTGACGTGGTTTCATTTATAAGCGTATCTCATTTTGGTCAAAAATAATACCAAGACTTTTTATTTTATTCACCAAACAAATACTTGGCCCCAAAGAATTTTAGAAATTTTAAAATACCAAATTCACCCTCAAAAACAGAATAATTTGATTGTTGTGATTACTGATTATTAAAAAATCTTCCAAGTTTTAACTCAGTTTCTAATAAAGTTAAAAAATAATTTTGATTAATGTTAACCCATCTTTGCCTACATGACTCTGAGCAGACTCTCTTGAAATTTACATGACAGCAGATAAAATAATCCTTATGGTATTCTCAATCTTTTCAAAATCATATAAATTTCTCAAGGCATTTCCTTTAAACTATGAGAAACTCTCTCTTCTAAGTAAATAATTATGAACAATCAATCTAAATTCAAAGATAACTCAAACATACTTTAAATATTTTGAAACCCTTTCCCATTTGACAGCTTCTTAGTATTCTATACTGCTGCATAGTATTTTCCTAAAATAACTCTAAAGTAACAGAAAGCTACATGATATACCATAATACAGCATGTACCACATAACATTTTGACCAGCAACAGACTGCATACAGATATCGGCCCATAAAGATTATAATACCATGCCTTTACTATGCTTTTTCTGTGTTTAGATACAGAAATATTTACCATTGTGTTACAATTATCAGCAGTATTCAGGACAGTAACACGCTAAATAGGTTTAGCATCTAAGAGCAATCGGCCACACCACACAGCCTAAGTGGATAGTAGGCTGTGCTGTGTACGTTTGTGGAAATATACTTGGTGTTTGCACAATGACCATACTGCCTAATAACACACTTCTCAGAATGAATCCCTGAAGTTAAGTGACTCATGACTGTAGTTAAACTGATCAAGATTTAGCTAAAGAGGAAAAAATTAACTTTTAGTTAGAGATTGATTATCCATTCAACAAGCATTCACTGATTACCCATTATCTAGCATTCTCTGATATAAAATACGATGCATAAAGGTAAACAATGCACTACTTATATATTTTATTATTTATTAGAACCACACTAGTGTAAGAAACCCATAATCATTACTTTTCTCAGAGTAATCTTTTTATTATTTTCCAAATTATACATTTCCCCTTCTATAATATTTTCCCTAGGGTCTCTATCAGAAAAACACTTTTATAGGTAATGTACATTATCATGAACTTTTATGCTCATCATTTTCATTAGTGACTGAATCTCCCTGAATACCTGACCACCTTAGATTTAGAATTAAAAGAAAACACTGGTATAATCAAGATATGGCTGAATGTGAGTCTAAACTAGGGAATGGTACAAAATGCATCTAGAGAAATAAAATGAGACCACCAGATGATGCAAATCTTTTAAGCATGTAAAGAAATAAAGAATTCACAATAAAAGCAATAAGAAACAAAAAAAAGAATAAAACATACATAATTTACAAGCAAGATGGCTCTCGCTGCAATGTAGAAAATAGATTAGAAATGGTAAAATGAGAGGTAAGAGCTACAAAGCTCTACAATAATCCAGGCATAAGATGACAATCTAAACTAGAGTCGTTAGAGTCTAAGTATCTACATCTGTTTTAAAGATAGAGCCTAGTATCTACTCACGTAAGGTATGAGATGAGAAAAACAGGAAGAAGTCAGGGATTTGGGAAGAGTTTCAGCTTCAGCAACTAGAAGGACAGACGAGTCACTAACAGAGAAGACTACAGGTCTTCAGTTCCGTTTTGGAGACATTAAGGTTGAAACAAGTACATTTGATGTCGAGAAGACAATGGGATATATGAGTTTGGAATTTGGGCAGAGGTCCATGTTGAGATATAAATTTAAGAGTCAGCATCATAGTATCAAGAGACTGGAAGAGATCACCAAGTAAGGGATACAGAAAAGAGGTCTAAGAATTGAGCTTTGGGTGCAGTCCATAGTTAAAGAGTTTCAGAAGGTAAGGAGAAATCCATAAAGGAAAGACCACAGAAGACTCTTGGAAGCCAAGAGAAAAACAAGATTCCTGGAAGCCAAGGGAAGACTGGGTTTCTAAGAAGCGAAATGATTAACTCATCACATGCAGCTAATAAGTAAGATGAGGCCTGAGAACTGACCACTGGACTCAGCAACAACAGATAACAGGCAATTAACAAGAGCAGCTGAGGTGGCAAGGTAGGGAAGAAGGCGTAATCAGAGTGGGTTTTAGAGACAAAGGAGAAATGGAGGAGAGAACTATAGATAAATCTTTCTAGGCATTTTATGATAAAAAGGAGCAGAGAAATAGGTTAACAGCTAAAAGGAAGAGTAACTGAAAGGCTACTTAAAGATGTTTCTTACATTTGTTTTATTTTGCATCTAATTTAGATGGGAGAAAGAACAGCATAGTAGTATGGACCCAGTAAAGGGAGTTAAACTGAGTAAGGTACGAAGATGAGATCTGGTGTAATGGAAAGGGTGACCTCTAAGAGCAGTTTGGACAGTTTATCTGATAACAACAGACAATGTAGACTACGTGACCACAGATTCCAGGAGGAAGACATCCATGGTAGAAGTCTGTGGAAGTTCGCTTCTAAGTGCTTCAGTGTTTTCAGTGAAATAGAAAGCAAGGGCATCAGCTGAGAGTGAGCAGGGGGAAAGAAAAACCGGGGATTTGAGGAGAAAAATGATAGGAAGTGAGAGGGTTTGGAAGCAAGGAGAGTGGGGAATAAGTGTGAAACAGCCCTCATAAATTAACAATGGCGGGCAAGGCAAGAAATGTGTAAGGACCTAACTAAAAAAAATCAGACAAAGGCCCAGCTAAAAACAATATTAATTAGCCACTATCCCCCATCTCCTACTTTGGAGTTAACATACTTGATGGTTATAAAGATTCTTAACTTTAACCATAGATAACATTGGCTTTTGAAACCGAGGAGTAGTTTCTGAGATATCTTCCAGGTCCTGCATTCCAATGGACTGGCTGGCCCACCCAGACCAGTGGCCATACCCAGGAACTGACTCAACTGGTCTTGTAACTCAAGAACTTGCTCCTGCATTCCCGGGGGTTGGCTGATCCACCCAGGCTGGCGGCCAGCCAAGGGACTGATGTTTCGTCCTCAAACTCAGCCAATCGGCAGACCACGATTGCCTAATCCTCTGCCCACCAAACTCCCCCTATCTTCCAAACACCAGGGGAGGAGGATTTGAGAAATTCCTCCTATTTCTCCAATTAACGTGTGCAAAATAAACTCCTTCTCTGCTCCCTAACTGGCTTCCTCTTGCACAGTGGGCGATAAAGCTGGTTGGTTGGCAACAATGGACTAATGATATGATTGCTAAGCAGCATTAAAGTTCATGGCCATGAATTTAAATTATGATAAAGTCTTCTTTCCTCAATATCACTGCTGCTTATTCTCCTATACCATCAAATAGTTATTCAATGAAGTAAACTGGCACCAGAAAAATGTAATATCTCAATTTCTCTGAAGACTTCCAAAAATAGAAGCCCTTTACTCAATCTCATAGGACAAATAGCAGTGTATCAATAGAAGCAAGTTAAATAAGCTTATTTCACAAAGAAAGTAACTCTGGAAGATAAACTAGAGAGAGAGAGAAAGTTAATTTAGTTATCACATTCAAAAATCTTACCCACTCAACAGAGTCCACTGGGGGCCACCTTCTTTCTGGCCCACAATGAACCCACCTAGATTTCCACCCTGAACCTGCCATACAAGGTAAATTTCATCTCATCTTGCTTCAGATTCACTTCAAAGAGATACAAAATTTTATTTATTTATTTATTCATTCATTTATTTTAGACAGAGTCTCATTTGTCACCCTTGATAGAGTGCCAGGGCATCATAGCTCACAGCAACCTCAAACTCTTGGGCTCAAGTGATTTTCTTGGCTCAGCCTCCCAAGTAGCTGGGACTACAGGCACCCGCCACAATGCCCAGCTATTTTTAGAGACAAGGTCTCTCTCTGGCACTGGTCTTGAACCTGTGAGCTCAGACAATCCACCTACCTTGGCCTCCTAACTGCTAGGATTACAGGTGTGAACCACCACATCCGGCCAAGATACAAAATTTTAAATGGACTGCAATTTGCATTGCCATAAAGCTTAAAGGAATGTCAATATACCTTCCTGGTTCAGATGAAGACTCCAAGACAAGATTCTCATACTTTCAACTCTGTAAAAATAAGAAACATCTACTTTTTTACCTGCAGATCTGAGATGCCTTCCTTCTTTCTCAGCCTGCCAAGGTAGTCTATTACCTTCAAAATTACAAAAAAAGGAACGTATAACCTAGATCTCTGATCATTTTACAATGAAAACTAATTTTCTCTATAACTCCCAGAAATTCTTAGAATTATATTCTCATTATAATTGTTTTATACATAGTATTTAACTTCATGATAAAATAAAAGCCTCTTCATTCAATAATCATAAACCAAGATATAAAACATTTATTGTAAACTTCCATTGTTTAAAATTAGCCTTAGAGCAAAAAGTAAAAATTCTACTATTTCTCTGTCACCACCTTTTATACAGTCTGAACTTAAAAAACTAAATCCATCGTCTCACAAAGAGTCCAGAGGAAATGAAAATATATAGAATAAGAATCTAATCAAAATATCCTTTCTGTACCAACTAGAGTACAAGAAAAGAAAGGAAAGAAAAAAAGGAGGGAGGGAGGAAGGTAGACGGATAGAAGAAATGTTTGCTAAGTTCAAAATACATTAAGAGAGGTACATAAATCTCACATTCTAAAACTTAAAAAAAGGAACCCATACTAAAATTGTACTAAAAATGAGAGCACATATTATGCATTAGAGTATTCATCTTGAAATAAGAAAAAGTACAGATACATCAAGAATATACATCACTCATCATTATAACAGAAAACTGGTATTTGACACTTAGAAAACTGACTTTCTCCATTTTCTGTTCATGTCCAGACTTATCTTAGCATTATAAAAGTGAAAGAAGTCACCGGGCTAACCCTATGTTGCCATATCACCCCCATTACTCAGGTCAATGGTGTGGAACCAAACAAAACCAGGTTGTCAACCCCGAGCAGAGACTGTCCGGTCTCCGTCTTTAACAATAATTCTGCTGTGAGCAGTAACATTTTTCAGACACTTAATAAACAATAACGCCTATAAGCTCTTGTCAGGTAATCTTTCTCTCACTGTCTCACACCATCAGCGTGAAAGCGGGGAGGAGGGGGAGAAATCCTTCTCCCCTCCTCCATCTGCCACGGGCAGCTAGAACCTGGGGTAACACTTGCCTTTTTCCTACAGGAAAAGAGGTCCACCCACACAGGAGCAGCAGCAGGAGGCTTAAACGAAAGGAACAGTGTGAAAAGAAATGCAGAACTACTTCAATACTTCTGAAATTTATACTGCCTGGCAGCCCGGTGTCTCACAGGAAAACAATTACTTTCATTTTGGTCTCCTACCGAGGCTCCGACCTTTCCTGGTTAGTGAGTCAGTAGGAGGTCAAAATAAAAGAGCTTATTTTTTTCCCTTTTGAAACACAAGGTTGCTCAAAACTGTGAATTTCAAAATCATAACATGAACTACCCAATGTTTAGAGGTGTTTTTTTACTGCCTTTGCTAAAAATAATATAAAAAACAGTATCTGAGTATGTGCATAAAATGGGCATAAAGAGGTCTATATTTAATAGACAGAGCTGTTTATTGTAATCCTAACAATATACTCATAATTTATGACCATAACGCAAAATATAGATAGCAGTACAAAAAAAAAATAGAAATTAAAATATTGGCCTTACTTTAATCTAACGGGTACCGTAACTCAATACAGAAAATTCTAATAGGTATAATGAGTAAAAGGGTAATTAAGTAAAGGGCTAAATTAAAAATGTTAAATTTAAAGGGTTCCTGCTTGGTTTCAATTTCATATTCCTATCGAGTCCCTGCTACCCGTGGAAAACTGAAGTCCCACACGGTGTCTAACATAGGTAACACATAGTCCTTTCGAACTAATGGGAGAGATAAGGGAAATGCCCAAGTAAAAATGACTCGAAAGTATCAAATATGTGTCAGAAGAAAGATGCAAAAAGTAGATAATTAAATTCCCAAGAAAAGATACTGCATTCAAAAGATCTGAATCTTCAACATAGTCCTGGCATTTAAGGTGGTCCTTGCAAGATGGCAGGATTTCAAAAACTGGAGGGAGAAGATGGGGGGTAAAAAAATACCATTCATCATAACTTGACACGTGCATTCAAATACTAGAGATTTACCTGATGCTTCAAAGAAAAGATCACTTTTTTGTAGATGCCAGTAGTTATTTTCTGAAATATGTTTCTGGGAGAAGTAGGCTAAAAGTAAAAAAGGCTTCCATGGACACATAAGTTTGGACAACACTGCAGCCTCTCTGAAATTCAGAATGCACATGAGTGCAAGAAAGGCTCTGAGGAAGTACTGTCATCATGGGACTCTCCTAAAACCTCCAACTCTCCCAAACCTATTTGACTATTTGACCACAGAACTCATTTGAAAGAACATCAATTCTCCAAAGATGTCCAGAATTACTATTCAAGCAAAACTGGGACAAGGCTGGCAGAGTATATTTGACACATACTGTAAGAAAGCCTCAAACACTAAATTAAGAAATAGTGTCTTGGTGAATGGCAACGATATAAATGAGGTGCTGCCTTTATATAGGGGTGATATTTATTACTTTAAACATGCCACAGAGCTTTATGACAAGTATCCATTATCATACGCAGGATGCTAAATAATGAATTTCAGTAATGCCTGTCCACTTTTTACTAAAACATTCTTTTTACTTCATTTTATGTTATAAGAAACAAGCAACTACATAACAGGAGTAATACATGACTAATGAGAGGGAGAGAGAAGAGGAACAATAGTGGAAGCCAGGTGTTGGCAAACCAAGATCAGCCCCCGACACAGAGGAAGATATCAGATGGATAAGCACTTCCAAGCCTGGGCACAGCCTTACCTTTTTTGTCTCCCTTCTCCAAGCCTAATATTAAGACATATAGCCTTCTAATAAAATGAAAAGCTGAAGCTGTCCCCTTGTTTTTATGTTTGTATAAGAGAACTAAGCAGCATAAAGCAGTATTTTAAAACTATTCTACTGAAATATCAAACTATACCCCATATTTACTCGTGTAGACTGAAATAATTTTAAAAAATTATACTGAAATACTTACACCTAAAATGTATATATTATATCTAAAGCCAATTACAGCTAAAGCCAAAAAGAAAATAAAATTGAAAAACAAAACAAGAAACAATTCTGATTAAAACTTGGAAATTACAAATTGGAAATTCTTTACTAATTCATTTCCTAAAAGAACTGCAAATATACTACTTCCTTACTCACACATCAGTCATACAGATCTACATATTTCTCCCCCCTTAATCGGAAAACATTACCTGTGGCTGGAACTGAGGAACAGGTGGCCCTTGCATTCCTTGAGATTGCTCATCCATTGTCTGAAGCAACAGCAACTTTAAAACTCTGCAAAGATATACAGGTTGACTCTAAATAATGTAACCATTACCAATTCATCATTATTCATCATATACTTGACGTGTGCACTCAAATACTATAGATTTACTGAGGCTTCAAAAATTAATCATTAACATATCTAACACCCTTCTGGCATTTGCTAAATCCAAGCTCCGTTTAGCTCACACAAACCTTCACTGTCTCAACCATTTCTCCTTCTCCAAAATAGCATTATGTACTTGGAAAATCCTACCTCCCAAGATGAAATTCTTTCCTCTTCATTCTGCCTTGTAAATCAAAACTACTCCCCTTCACCCTGCCCACTTTGAGTAGATAAATGCCACGGGAGGCTCCTTACCATCATGTTCAGTATTTTGCATTCCTAAAATGGTCTTTATCTTCATATTCTAAAAATGTTATTTGTACTTATTCTTTATCTAACTGCAATATTTATTCATTATGATTTTTAGGTTTAAATGTAAAAGGTTCATCCTCATATGAGAGTGTTAATTACTCTTTTATTCATATTTTGTAATTATAAAGGATTCATCCATTAATTCTATAAACATAAGGTGACAACCAATTATATGTCAGGCATCACACAAGACTCAAAAATTAAAATATAAATGAGCCACAGCCCTTGCCCTTCAGAAGATACATCCACTCAATACCAAGTGCCTCTAGTGTCTTTATAAATGTTGTGACTAAAATCTGTGAGTCAAAAAACTAGGACCCTTTTAAATGGGATTAGCTGGTGAAGAAACTAAAACACATCTTTATTAAACTCTTTAAAAGGCAATAAAAATATTCTGAACGTGGATTATTTTTATTGCAAATACCTTCCTCCACCCTGTGACTTATCTTTTTAAAATGTTCCCAATACTGTCCTTCAATTATCTAATGAACAGAAATTCTTAATTTTTTTTTATTAAATCATAGCTGTGTACATTAATGCAATCATGGGTACAGTGCGGGTGTTTTTATATACAATTGGAAATACTCTCATCAAACTGGTTAACGTAGCCTTCATGTCATTTTCTTAGTTATTGAGTTAAGACATTCATACTCTGTTTTTAGAAAGATTCACTTGTACCCTTGTAAGATTAACCCTAGTGGGTGGGCAGAGGCCGGAAATTCTTAATTTTAATGTAATCAATCTGTTTCTTTAATTAGTGCTTTGTGTACTATTTATGAATTTTTTCCTTGTTCTAAGCTCTCATATTATTTTCTTTCTTTTTTTTTTTTTTGAGACAGAGTTCACTATGTGACCCTTGGTAGAAGGCTATGGGCATCACAACTCATAGCAACCTCAAACTCTTGGGCTTAAACAATTCTCTTGCCTCAGACTCCCAAGTAGCTGGGACTATAGGCACCCACCACAATGCCAGGCTATTTTTGTTGCTGTTGTTGTTATTGTTGTTTAGCAGGCCAGGGACGGGTTCGAACCCACCAGCCCTAGTGCATGTGGCCAGCACCCTAACCACTGAGCTAAGGGCACTGAGCCCTCATATTATTTTCTAATGTAAGTCTTATTGTTTTACTTTGCATATTCATATCTATAATTTACCTAGAATTAAACTTTTTGGATGATAATTGAATTATTAGTATGATTTTATATGACATAAGTCAAAGTATTTATTTATTTTTCTTGGATATCCAACTGACCTCAAATGATACATTGAAAGGATTATCCTTTACCATATTGCCCTGCTGCTGTGTCATCTTTGTCATATATCAAGTGACTATATTTTTATCTATACACAAATACATGAGGGCTGTCCAGAAAGCGTAAGTATCCAGCCATGTGTGCCTCTGTTTTTCATATTGCATGGCTCCACACCTTCTGGACACCCAGATATATACACACATACTTTCTTTTCTGTTCCATTGGTCTATTTGTCTATGCTAACCCATACTACATTACATGATATACTATGTGTATTATTACTACTGCATGTAATTACATTACTAATAGCTTTATTAGTAAGTCTTGATAGCTACTTAATTACAGATCTGATTTTAATATAAATTGTAGAATTGGTATGCTTATTTCTTAAAAAAAAAAAAAAAAAAGACTTAGGATTTTGATAGGGATTACACAGACTCCACAGGTCAATTTGGCAAGAAACGACATTTTAATAATATTTGGTCTTATGAACATAGACTATCTTATATATTTGAGCTTTAATTTCTTTCAGTAATGGTTTTCAGTTTCAATATACTGGTCTTCCATATCTTTTTTCACATTATATCTGAAATGTTTTATATTATTTGATACTATTGTAAATAGTGGTTTTTTTCATTCAATTTTCTGATTCTTGTTAGTGTGTGAAATAAAACTGGTTTCTCTTAATCTTGCAAAGTTGTTAAACTGACTTATGAGTTCAAGTAGCTTCTTTGTATATTCTTTTATTGAAATGGCTAGAATCTCTACAACCAATAGAAGTAGAAAAGAGACATCCTTTCATCGTTCCTCATCTTAGGGGGGAAAGACTGAATTTTTTACCATTAAATATGACGTTAGCTGTACTTCTTTTTTTTTTTTTTTAGAGACAGACTCTGACTTTGTCACCCTCGGCAGAGTGCTGTGGAGTCACAGCAACTTCTAACTCCTGGGCTTAGACGATTCTCTTGCCTCAGCCTCCCGAGTAGCTGGGACTACAGGCACCTGCCACAACGCCCAGCTATTTTTTATTGCAGTTTGGCTGGGGCCTGGTTCGAACCCGCCACCTTCAGTATATGGGGTTGGTGCCCTATCCACTGAGCCACAGGCGCTGCCCAGGTGAATGTTTTTTATAGATATCCTGATTTATAGGTTGACATTCTCTTCTACTCTACTTTGCTTAAAATTTTTATAAGAATAGATGTTATTCCTTTGTCAAAAGCTTTTTCCTGTGTCTAAGATGACTCTATTTTTTATCTAAGATAATTATATGGTTTTTCGTTTGCTAAAATGTTAGATTTTGTTGACTCATTTTTTGAATGTTAAATCAGTATCTATTTCTAGAATGAACTGTTGGTCACAAAATATAATGATTTTTATATAATGTTGTACTGAAGAAAGGGAGAGGAAAGAGAATTCTGGTAGTGAATTCAAATACTTTTGAATGAAATACTTTTAGAATGAAACCCAACACCAAAATCATTGCATTTCAGCATTTTATATTTGGTGTCCCACAAATAATTTTAAGAGAGACTCCATGAAAAAAAGAGTTTCTTGGTCAAAGACCTTTGTGAAATACTATTTGTTGTATCAATCTCTCTCAGAGAGTTGTAGTAAATATTAGTATACTAAAGAACCCAAACAGGCCTGCAATTTAAAAAACAAAAAAACCACTTTATTTAACTTAACCCTTAAATGTTTTCTTTATGTAACATTTTTTAATATCCTACAGTCTGAGTGATCTGAGAAAGCCACTTTGAGAAATTCTGGGTTTATTATAGTGCCTACTGATATGTGATGATGCCAAAGAAAATAAAATTATGAAAGAAAACTGCCAACATAAAAGAAACATAAAATTCAAAGAAACCTAAAGTGATTTAATCTAACAATCTATGTAACAAGAAATCACTTCTACAGTATCCTACACAGAAGGTCAAAGAGCCTCTGCTTGGAAAACAAAATTTTGAATAAAAGTCTCATATTGAATGTAAGCTTATGGAGGATGGAAAACACACAAACTGTGCTTTTCCTCTGCTCTTATGCCACACAAGAGTCAACCCGGGTAAGACTTCTGTGACCATGTTTGTAAAAGTCTCTCTGCACACACCGAGCAACTAATCAGCTCTGCAGTGGCCACCAGCTGAGTGTCCGCCATTTGAATTCTGACACTACCTCCCTGGAAATTGCCTCAGATCCCAGAAATTAAGGGCTCAGTCCCACAAAACTGCTGCCTCATTCTACCAGTCACAATATCAGACTTCTGACTGATCATTTTCATCTTTGGGTTTCCATGACTTCCTCTTTGGGTCTGATCATTTGTTAGAGCAGCTCAAAGAACTCAAGGAAACATGTTACTGGTTTATGGTAGAGGATATTACAAAGGATACAGATGAAGAGTTGCAAGGTCGAGGTACAGAGAAAGTGGTGTGGGGCTTCCATGCTCTTCCTGGGCGTGCCACCCTCCAGGAACCTCCACATGTTAAGCTATGTAAGACGTTCTCTCTACCCTGCCATCTTGGGCCTTTCATAGAGACTTCATTGAACAGTCATGACTGACAACCAAGTAGAACTGTAACTGGACAAAAGGGGGATGGTCTAATACTAACAGACTTAGTGGGGAAACCCAGCAAGGCCCATCCATTCAGAGTCCTCCTGGCTTCTCTGTGCAGCAGTCGCTCCTCCAGGGTATGGGACAGAACCCCTTCTGAAATAGGGATCTTAAGGCCTAGAATCAGACAAGGTAGGTCAGAGAATCTTTATAGCCAGTTTTAAGACAGAAAAATAAAGGAAGATTCCCATATTGGGAAGGAGAAAGAGCTGGTCAAGGGAGGGTAGGAGAAGATCAGAGAGAAAGTCTATTTTCTGAAGTCTGATTCTGTGGCCTAAAGCAGCCCAACCTTACAACACAAGACTGTAACAGGGTTATAGGAGTTATGAGCTAGGAACCACAAATAAAACCTATATGCCATAATATTATACTAAGTACAATGAATCAAAGCAGCAGTTTTTTTTAATAATATCTAACACAGCTCCATGTGTTACTAGATTATTAATGCTATATTATAATTAATATCATAGAGTATGTCAATGTTTATATACTTATTTAATACCATTACTTATCATATCTTCAATGACCAAAGATACTTATATTTTTCCCTTTCCACTAATCCCTTCATAAATGTCATAAAAACACATTTTAATATGTAATATACATTTTAACATATATTCAGTCGTCTAGATTATAAGTTCCATGTTTTAGGAACCTGTCAAACAGCTGTGTGTCCAATGCCTGGGTCAATGCCTGGCACAAAATAAGTGGATGAACAAATATTTAATAAATGAATATATGCATGCCTATCAAGAAAACTCACGAACTAATTATTGCTACAAATTAGGTATAAAGTCAATGATTTAAAAAAAAAAACTATCATCAAATTCAATACATTTGGCAGCCAATCTCAAGCGAAAAAAAGGCCACCAAAGAAAGATGCTGCCTAAATAGGGTTTTAAATAACACATATGAAAAGTTACCAAGAGTACATACGTGGTATACGTGGAATAGCCTATTGCCACTAGGCTACAAACCTATATGGCATGGTACTGTACTGAATACTGCAGGTAATGTAACACAATGATATCTGAGTATCTAAACATGTCTAAACACAGAAAAGGTAATGTGTCAACATTAGGATGGCTATGACATCATTGGGCAACAAGAACTTTTCAGCTTCATCGTATTTTATGAAACCATAAGTTGTATATGCAGTCTGTCATTGACTGAAATGTCGTTATTTGGCACATGACTGTATATAAAATAAATCTGGCCTTCCACAAATGTAGAGTGGGAAGACACAGGAGTATTTTGATAACAATTTCATATCACTGTGACTGTGACTATTCTTCTTTGCTATTACACCAAACTTGACAGATAATAGATTCCTAGAGGTTAACTGCACTGTGGACTTTCAAATTTCTATCAATGAACTATACCCTTAAAATCCAAAGGTCTATCCTGCCCTTTTAATACATCTTTTACTCAGGAATGATTTTGTAACATCATGCATTGGTCATCTGGTAATTTTTAGTTCACTGGGTTACTCACATTTTATAAATGTTGATCATTTCAATATACCATGAAAAAAAAAATCACATTCATTAACATCACTACTAATTTCATCAGAAAAGTCTTTAAATATGAGGAAAATGTCAAGGTCAGGGTGATAAACACAGTTTTCTAAAATTCTAATTTTCACTTTAAAAGCTAAAATTTTATCACTAGCAACAAATAATGTCAGTTGTTTTCCTTTAAATGGCAGGTAGCTAGTTTTCAGGAAAATGTTTATGAAATACCTGTCTGAATATTATCTGACAGCTATTCTTTCAAGCAAAAAATGGTATTCCATGAAAACAGTACTACTCAGCCAGCTATTCAAACAGCTGCACAAATGTTTTCCTGAGACAACTTGGATTTGCTGCAATAATACTTTAAGCGTACCTTCGATTTCATTACACATGATGTTAAGATTGAGATTCGATAAGAATAATACTCTTTTACCATACCATCAAACATTTTTACTTTCTTTTATTTTTTATTTTTTTGGAGGCAGCATCTCACTTTATCACCTTCAGTAGAGTACGGTGGGTCATAGCTCACAGCAACCTCAAACTCTTGGGCTCTTGCCTCTTGCCTCAGCCTCCTGAGTAGCTGGGACTACAGGTGCCTGCCATAACATTTGGCTATTTTTTTCTTTTTTTTTTTTTTGAGATAGAGTCTTACTCAGTTGCCCTCGGTAGAGTGCAATGACATCAGAGCTCACAGCAACCTCCAACTCTTAGGCTTAAGTGATTCTCTTGCCTCAGGCTCCTGAGTAGCTGGGACTACGGGTGCCCACCACAACACCCAGCTTTTTTTGTTGTATTTGCCACTGCTGTTTTAGCTGACTGGGGCCGGGTTGAAACCTGCCACCCTCAGTATATGGGGCCAGTGAGCCATAGGCGCCGCCCAACATTTGGCTATTTTTAGAGACAGGGTCTTGCTCTTGATTAGGCTTGTCTCGAACTCCGGAGCTCAGGAAATCCACCCACCTCAGCCTCCCGGAGTGCTAGGATTACAGGCATGAGCAACTGCACCCAGCCAAGGGCATTTTGAAATGAAACCTGTTCTAATACCCAACCCATCAGTAAGTGCCATTTGTGCTATTTCCAAAATTTGTCTCAAATTTGTCCATGTTTCCAGGTTCCTCCATTACCAGTAATACTACCCCACAAGAAGTTATCATTATATCTCCACCTGGAACTACTGTAACAGCCTACTAATGGTTCCTTCTTTTTCCACCATTCTCTCCACAGTGACATTTCAAAAATATAAATCATATCATGACACTCCCATTCCTCTTAGAATAAAATCCAAATTCCTTGCCAAATACAGCAGGGCCCTGTAAGTAATCTCTTGCCTACCTCCCCACATTAGCTCAGTCCAGCCTCTCTCACTGACTACTTTCCATAAACATTAAACTTCCTTCTGTTCTTGAAACCTGTTAAATCCTTTCTGGCCTTGGGGCCTTTGTATTTGCTATCCTTTAAAGCCCGGAATTCCTTAGTGGCTGGCTCAAAATCAGACCTGTCCAAAGTAGTACTCCTTCCCGTCATCCCATCTGTCTTTCATATCATCCCTCGTTTTTTTCTACACAGTAATTATAACAATTTGTAATTATTTTGTTCATTTCCCAATTGCTTATTTGTATCTCCTCTGCTATAATGTAAGTACCATGAGGACAAGAACCGTCATTTTGTTCCCTGCAGTATTCCTCAGTAAGTACTTGGCAGGTAATGGACACTCAATAAACATCTGTCGAAGGAATAAAAAATGAATGAAAATGGAGAAGAGAACAGATTTTAGAGCTGCTTACAGTTAGATTTTCAGAAGTTTTTACTTGCTATTTATGGTTAGTGATGAAAAACAAAAGTTAAAATGGATTTCAAGATTTTAGCTTGGGGCAAGCAGCATGTGATGGCACCACCATTTGTATTAGGTAATAGAAGGGAAATAAAAACAACCTGTTGGGAAGGGCAAAGTACACGATGGGAATGATACAGGAAAACCCATTGTGAATTATGAGGAGAAAGGGCAGATAAAAAAGTTTTATAATGACCACAGTTTGCCAAGTGGAATCTTTGGGGAAGGGAAATATAATACATTTTCTTAAATGTTTCAAACTGATTAGCTGTTTATTATCTAGAACTTTTTAATATGATTAAAAACAGTTCCTCTAAGTACATTACAGTCCTCCCAAATCTTTAATATTTTCACATATGCATATATATACACACAAAATTCAGTACACATTAAACAATCTTCCCCTATTCTTGTGTATAGCCACATACTTTATAGAAGTACAAAATTAGAAATCTGAATTTCAGATACAAAAGCTAACTCAACAATAAAACAATTTAGTTTTAAGAAATCAGGTCTGCCTGCCAATAGACTAAATTTTCATAATTCAGGGCCCTACTATCAAAACTATTACACGTAGCACAATATATTGTACACATTATAAATAATAGTCATCAATAACACTATATTAGATAGCCATCTTAATTTGAACATTCAAATAACATTACAGCACCATTCTCTAACCTAAAATAGTGCCATTTTAGTACCCATATTTAATAAAGGTATAAAATTTCAAAAGCTAAAACCCTCAGATAATTATTAGCATATTATTATTTGAATTGAGCGACTACAATATATTCACCTTAGCCAAAATCTTAGTCAAAATGAGAAACTTTCAGCTATATCTATAGATATTCTCAATGACTTCCACCTTTAAAAATTTAGTAATTTACAGATCTACTTAAAATAAACTAACACATATTTCAAATAATTAATCTGATTCTTGGCCAATTATAAAGTATAGTATTAATACTTATGTAATAGAAGTTTTTAAAAGACAAGGTTTAAAAATATAGAGTAGAACTTCCATAGTCGACTACCTCCACACACTCCTTAAGTTGGTCTAATTTTCATAGAATAGATATGCACCACACATACATACCACACTCTTCCTTATGGAGACCCCCTGGTTCCTTATGTTGACCACCTCTGTATATGTTGGCCAGTTTGTTATAGTCCCTTGGGTGGCCAACTTACAGAGGTTCTACTATATTCGTAAGAAAAATCATTTGGTTCATTTTGCCAAATTGTCATTTGGTGATAATTTTGTCAAAAAAATATAACTAGTCCTTAGACAAAAATAAATTAAATTATAATTAATATTAAAGAATGTTTAGCTAAAAAAAAAATCTCTTCATTCCACAACAAAAATTACTCAATAAAGAAAGATATAAAGACCAGTCAATCTCATAATGTTTCAATGTGTAACTTAAAGCTTAAAGTAAATCTGATTTCACCAACAGAGAGTATCCATAAATTCATTCATCTAAAAAGACTTCCTGTTTCTAAATACATATTTTTTTAATTCCGACATGCAATAAGAGTTTCTCTATAATTGATTCTTATGTCAAGTTATGAAATCTTAAGTATGAAATTACCAATCTGAAGAGAGATTTCAAATTAAAAACTTTCAGGAAAAAAATTTTATTTTTTGATTTTTCAGAATTCTAAAAAGTTGAAGTACACCAATTCAAACTTCTTAAATAGTTTCTTTTTCTTGAAATGAAGTTTTGCTTCAATCTTCAAGGCTATTCATAAAAACTTCAGCATTCTTTCTAGGTATATGTGACATGTAAATATTCTGAGAGAATATCAGTAAGACATATGTCATTGATCAAAACAACTATAACCCAAGAATAATGACATAAAAAGATCAACTTTATTAAAATAGAAATACCACCCCCATCTCAAAGAAAGTTATTAACTTAGCTGTATGTATATGTAACACCTAAAAAATGAAAGGGTAGCATGGAAATTTTAGGGTAACTGATCCAGAACTAAATATTTTTCTTGGCCCCAAGTCACCATTCAGCCAGAATATTCCTGACCTCACCCTCTTGTCTCCATTTAACTGGCTGAGTCATGCAGTATTTTCCATAATCAAGTAAATGACATCTATATCAGACAACGCAAAGAAAATTAAGTATGAGTATTTAAGAGTCGACAGTTTATTCTCATGTTTCTGCATTATCATGGGTTTTTAAGAACTACTAAAATAACTACCAGATCTTTGAGGAGAATAAAGAATGTTTCTAGAGCACACTAGTCTCAACATTTATAGTTAAGCACATTAAAGTAACCTAGCACCTAACCTGGTATCCAAAGCCATTCTCTGCTGAAAGGAGTCAGGGCTCTCTGCAGAAATGGTTGGTTTTAGGGCTGGAGCTGGGAAAGCACAAGCTGAGCCTGAAACATCTGGTTGTGCCAAAAAACAAGGTAGTGCTCAAAAAACAATGCGGACATCTCAAAAGGACACAGACGCCAGCTTGAATACGTTCCCACCGGTCACATCTGGGACAATTTGATAGTAGCAGATTATAGCACATTGAATAAGAATGCATGAATCCATAAAAATAAAAATTAATAAATAGTGGGAAGGGGAAAGAGGAAGCTATCTCTTACAAAAGAATGCTAATAAAGAATGAATGATGGAATTTAAAAATCAATTATTTGTCAGTCATCACAGAAACAAATAATTCAGGCAAAAATCATCGATGGATGCTAAATCAGTAGAACAAATTATTTACAGTGTCCCAAAGTAAATCCTTCACAAAGATTACCTAATAATTACAGAGGGCAAAAAAGGAATTTCATAGTGGAGAACTCAGCAGACATCATCACCTTAACCAGATAATTAAAGTTAATATCACTAGCAATAGTACATACAGATATGTGCCTCTAAATATAATGCAATTAGCAGAGAATAAACTTCTGAGACATTCCTGCCAAAAATGCAGACCCCAGGGCAGCGCCCGTGGCTCAAAGGAGTATAATGTTTTGAAATATGTATACATACCAAAATGGCAATACAGAACTATATAAACATACAAATTAACTCATATACTTATCCATTTTGTGGTGAGAATACAAAATCTACTCTCTTAGCATTTTCAAGAATATAATGCATTGTTAACCACAGTCACCAGGTGGCTCATAAAATAGCTGGCCTGCCATCCTCAAAACTATCTAAAACGGTAAAGAGACAATGAAGAACTACTACGGACTAAGGCCAAAAGAGACACAACAAAGGAGCTGAAGGCTCATTCCACTATTTCTTTTGCTATCAAGCATATCACTGGGACAACGTGAACAAATGATGGGATTTGGATAAAGTCTGTACATTACTAATAATATTATTACAATATTTCTTGACTTTTATTATTACATTGTGGTTATATAATACAGTGTTCTTGATTTTAGGAAACTTAAAATGAGATATTTAGGAGTAAAAAAAGTATACCTACAACATAATCTCAAATATTTCATTATATATATTTTTAGTGTTATGCACATATATGAAAAATGTAAAATCCTAACACCGGGGGGAAATCTGAGTAAAAGTTATAAAAATTTTTTGATTCAGTCATAATTTTGCAATGATTCTAATATTATGTCAAAATCAAAGTTTTTAAAATAAATTTAAGGATACAATACAAAAATGTACACTAAGTTCTACTGTATATGTGTCAACAAAGAATTAGACACATTCCCTTGTGACAAAACCTTGTATTTCTTTCAAATAGAAGTAGAGTATTACAAATCTCAAAGATCCTATTTTTAAAACTCTTCAATCACTGTCCTAATTCAGTAACCTATTATTGTCCATCCTTTCTATAAGTTTACACTAAAATTGTGTCTTAAAATGTTATTCGTACTAGTATGGGTATCATAAACCCCTACAAATTACTAAATGTCTCAAAATAATGAAAAGTAAGCACATGTGTGCACACACATCAACAAGTTAGAATGACCCATTTGGAATGGCCCACGGTCTTACAAAGATTTAAAGCTATATAATCTATGAGTACAATTTTCATATTTCAATATTTTGTAACAACTTGGAATCTGTGTCCTGCCACTTGTTGCAAAAGGTTTTCTTTTTTAAAGTCTCAAAAAAAAAATTAAAAATCCAGATATAAAATAATAAAATCACAGCACTAGAAAAGAGTTAGAAGATCTAAGTCTAATTTAATTCTAACCCCACTGTTTTCTTCAGAACACAGAGTATTTTGTCTAAATTTTATTAAGGGCACAAAAGGCACAAAGAAATATATTAGCATAAACATAAAACACACTGATATCACTAATAAGTGCAAATTTTAGCAAAAATGAAATATCATACAATTATTAGCCCATCAAAATGATACATATTTTTTAAATTATATATAATGCTTACATGAGTAGATAATCTTTCAAGAAAGACATGTGTACAAAGAACAAATATGGCAACAACACATTACCAGAATTCAAACTACAGCAGCCAAACAGCATATACTTTTACTCAATACTCTTAATTCCACAATCAGATTCTAAAGAAATAAATCAGTGACTGAATTTTAGATTACATACAAGAATGTACAGCAAAAAGCATTTGTCAAAGGAAAAACTACAAACAATGTAAAGACCCAATAATATGAGAATGGCAAAGTAAATTAACTGTGTAGTTATTTGTTGAAGCTATCTACTTTGCCAAAATATAAGCCAAATAATGTTAGGAAATTGTACCCATATAGGGGTTGGCACAGGGATAAACATATAGTAAATGAATATTCTATTTGCTTCATGATTCTAATATCAATTCATAATATACTGAACCAAAAATAGCACTTTACATAATAAGATGTATAACATTATCTTAACAGTTTCTAAGAATAGCACATTTCTGTATGTGTATGGGTATAAAAAAAGGTACAGACAATCTTTGCTTCCACCATGGCAAAATGAAAATTTAGACCAAACCTCATATTGAGGACAATTAGTTGTAAAAATAAATAAATAAATGTGTGTGTGTGTTTAAATTTGCTTTAATGCATCATAGACCTAACACAATAGAGAAAAACTACAGGACCAGGATCTGAGGGATGAAAGAGCTAAGAAAAGTGAGCCCATCATCTGAGTGTGTTTTCACCACTGAGTACTGTGCTGACTGAGGAAGGATGGTTGAGATAATAGGATTTCTTTCAACCTCTTGGGAAAACAGAAAGAGAAATTGTAATTCAAATAAAATGCTATATCGTCACTGGAAAACTAAGCCCCTGAGTTATTCCTTATGAGTTATTCCTATTCCTTTTCCTAAAAATGAATATAGTTATTAACTAATCCATAGAAATGTAATACCAAAGAAATATTTATACTATTAAAAATCAGCTTTTCTGATTGGGATATTGCATATAGAATTTTTTTGAAGGCATTGAAATGCATAAAAGTTCATAGCACTTGGCAAACATCTCTTTCTTTGAACTCAATCTTGCTACATTTCAGAACTGTTTTTAAAACATTTGATCACTTCCTATTAGCAGTGGTTCTCAACCTGTGGGTCGAGACCTCTTTGGGGGTCAAATGACCCTTTCACAAGGGTCACCTAAGATCATCCTGAATATCAGATATTTACATTACTATTCATAATAGGAGCAAAATTACAGTTATGAAGTAGCAATGAAAATAATTTTATGGTTGGAGGTCACCACAACATGAGGAACTGTATTAAAGGGTCGCGGCATTAGGAAGGTTGAGAACCACTGCACTAGTGTAACATACTAAGAAAGGATTCTACAGTAGAATGCAGGTAAGTGTCCACTAAAATACCATTTTGTAATTGTTTTATACTGAAGCATCACTCTAAAGTAACAAAGGTTAAGATAATTAGAAATAATGTTTTTTATTTTGGTTCTTGCTGACACCTGCTGGTTCAATTTTATCTCTTTCCTTAATAGATTTTGATATGCTCAGAGTCCTAAATACAAAGGCTAGTAGCAGATAAAACAAAATCCTTAGATTAATCAAGGGACAACTAACCCAAAAACTAAATGAGCACACATCACTGTCCATATGCACAGATTTTTTTTCTAAAATCAGTGTTGCACCTATTACTAAAACTCACTTCTTAGTGACATTTTTAACAGAAATTCTGTCATGTAATATTTGATTCTGCCTCATTATTTAATTCTGAGACTTAGTGACTAAAATTACATTTTTTAATTTAAATTGTAAAAGCCAGTAGATCATGTAAACAGAACTCAAAAATGCAAAAAAAAAAAAAAAGGATGTTTTTCAAAATATTATACAAGGTGATTTTTTTAAATCAAATCCCAAATCCTGTCCTTATGAAATAAGATACTATATAGTCGTTACTAAGCCCTCAGCATTTTAGTTTCTTCCTCCCTCCTGCTCTCCCCATCCCCATTATAACAGAAAGAGAAGTGGAGCTCTTTGAAACCTATGTTTCATATTCCTAATGTTGCTTCTGTGGGGGAAAAATGCTACAGTAAGTTGACTTTTTACTTATCTTTTATTCTTACTTTTTTACTTACATCTTACTCTTTCTCCAGCTTAGCAAACCTTCTAAGAAAGACTGTGTACCATCGTCAAACAGGCAGAAGCACTAACTCCAAGCCAGAAACAGTGAACAGTGTATGCCATGAGTAAATGCTTGTTAATTACACATTAATCTATTTCTCCCAGAGCAAAGACAGGATCATTTTGGGCAAAAATAATCCTGAGTGCATGCTATGAATCAGTACTTCTCATCCTTGGTTGGCTCTCAGGATTACTTGGGAAGCTTTTATTTTATTTTATTTTATTTTATTTTATTTTATTTTAATTATAGCTGTTTGGGCCACCCACACTTCCACCCTCAATTCATTTCTCTATTTAAAAATAAATAAATAAAATGGTACAGGGATGACTATGATACACAATTAGGTTTGAGACCTATAGAGCATTTTTATTTAACAGGTAGTGGGTTCAGTCTACTTTGAGTTCAGCTCTTTGTGTCCAGAAGTATCAGGGCAGTGGAAAGTGATGAGTACTTGGCAACGGTTGCCCAAACTGCCACCTGTGGTTGGCCCTGCTAATAAAGACTCAGGCAAAGAACATGAAAGCAGCTCATGTCCAGCTCCTTTCTGAGTCTAAACTGAATCCAAACAAAAGTACATGATGTGGTTTTTATTCAAGGACACTGAGGGATGACTCGGTGGAAGGAGAAGGGAGAAGTCAGGGGAGGAGCAGCAGCGCCAACAGCAGGAGACCGGACTACCCCAGGGGCACTGCAGTTGCTGTTGTTATTATTGTCATTATTATGTTATTATATTTAAAAAGCAGAAGACAGAAAGTTGGGAGAGAACACAGTCACCCCTCCCAAGCACACACACTCTCTTGAATGTCTCCACTCCTTTTAAAAAATATATCTAAAGTCACCAGTAAATCTGGTTTACTACCCAAACTGCAATGCTTGGAAGAGTTACTTCAGACTATACTTATAAACAAAATATTTGACTTTCCTTTTTAAATAAATTGCATATGAACTTTATGGCCACCCTGTATAGATCTAAGCTACTGAACTAAAAAATAAAAAAATTTTAAAAAAGTCTTAATATTTGCCAGTATAGGAGATATGACAACATTACAGTACAGTAAAAAATAAGTTTTGTGAATACCGTCTCAACTCCAGAGTTCTCCATTATATCATTAAAATACAAAGACTACTATTTTCCTGAAAAGGATCTATAAAAAAAATTTTTTTTGACAAAACAGGAAGGAAGGGAGAAAGGAAACCAAAGAAAGCCCCGTGAATTCAACCCCTGTCCCTTTCTAGGCCACAGGTCAAACCCACGCCTCTTTTTCTGAGCTCTCAGTATTAGCAGTCCCTGCCTTAGGTACGGGGGTAAGGTTCATTCTGATGTTAGTTCTACCCTATCTATCACAACTGCTCCTGATTAGGAAGTGTTTTTACACACATGATGTTACTTACTCCTTATAATCCTCACTCCCTGAACAAGGGCTTGCTTTACCCTCCAAAACTCAGTAAGACTCTGAGTCACAACAGAGTCATCTTCCCTTCTTTGGTAGAAATGGTAATGTCCCCACAGACAGAAACTCTCACTTCTTCTAGGCCAGTGATTTTCAACCAGTGTGCCGTGAGCAGCTCTTAGCTCTTAGGCATGCCTCAAAAATACTTAAAGATCATGAATTATTTTCAAAATAAGTTCAAAGCACAGTTAAGTATATTCTTTTTTTTACTTTTTTTGATCAACATAATTTAAGTGTGCCACGGAAGTTAAACTGTAGGCTCAGGTGTGCCATGAGATAAAAAAAGTTGAAAAACACCGTTCTACATGTTAAAGTACAAGAGTTCTTATGTGTCTGTCCTGATGTACTGCTGCTCAAACTTTTCCATGAACCATGAAGATGAAGCCTATTCTTGATGAGTCCATATGAATGAGACATTCAAAGTCTAGTTTTCTTTTAAAGATAAGTATTTGTTCATTTCGCATTGTTTTCGTTATACAAAATATTTCTCTTAAAAAAAATAAAAGAAAAAATCTTCAGCATAACTGATATTCCAGACTTGAAAAATGCAGTACTACGTAAACATGAACTTTAATGATGTGACACTCCCTAATGAACAGCAGCATTTCAGAATCTAAAGCCCTGTGACACAGCAACTAGTTCACTCCTTCAGTTTCACAGAATACATTCCAATCACAAAGATTAAAAGGCTTTAGAAATTACTGGCACTGGGAGGAACAGTTACATATAAATGCCATGTGAAAATTCATGAAAACCTCACATTAAATATTTTACTTCATAATAATAAATTTGTTATTATAAAATAACACCATATAAAATAAGCACCTGTAATTCAAGTATGTCAATCATAGCTTCAAAAAAGAAGTGGCAGAAAGACTTTTTTCCAGTGAATTACTGTTTCCATTTTTTTTCTTGAGCCTTCCCGTTCCTGACCCTTGAGTCACTTTGGATAACCTGGTGACTGAGGAAGGAGCAACACCAGCCTCGCCACTGTGATGACTCTGGACACACTATGCAGGGAACAGGAAGAACGTGGAAGCTGAACACCTGAGAGGCTGTGCACACAGCATTGCAGAGGAATTACAGCCGTTTGCTTCCACCCCAGACCAACACCTTCAACAGCAGTAAGCTTCCACAATGAATTTCAGGGGAGTTATTCAATGACTGACAGGGGATTGCCTTAGCAAGGGGAGGGCCCAATTAGCCCTCTTCAGTCTGCCTTGTGAACAAAGACACAGGTCACATTTTTTCATATTCCTAACAACACCTACAACAGCACTAAAACTTTAATATGATGATTAATATCTGTGAACATTTAAATCCTAAGCCAGTGTAACTAATGGGGATCTACAGTGCTGCTAAGGCTACGTCTGAGTTATTTCTGGTTTGGAAACAGATGTAGCTGAAGTACCTCTGACTTTTTAGGTACAGCCAAAAACAGTCAGCAGACTAGGTGCCCTGAGATGAATGATTGTAATAAACTGTCCTCAAATGTGAAACTTTAGCTTGGTGCTAAATCCAAACTACAGTGTTCTTTGTGATTGCCATAAAGTTTATTAAAACTGTTGCTGAACAAAAGCCTGCCCAAAAGCCTCCCCTGCCCTTGTGATGGCATGGGGCTGTGTCTCAAACATATCTCAATATATACTGCATTTTTAGTTAAAGCCTGACTGTGACCTTCAAGTGTTTCTTGTTTATGGCTGCTGTGTGGAAAGACAAGCTTCCCACTTTGGACTGCTTCTCTACACTTCCCGGTACAGAATCCTGAGTATGGCTCATTGTCATCTGGATTTTCCCAGGGAACTATCAACTGGGTAAAGTTCTAGGAAGAGAAGAAAAGGGGAGAAGAAAAGCAACTTTAAAATCTACAGAAGGGCAAAAAGACAGAAGAGAAACAAAATATATACTTTAAGCTAGACAATTCTTTAGAATTTAATGACAGACTCTACAAAAAGAATTGAATCACTTTAGTTTGATAATCTAAAGCAAGAAGCAGCAAACTTTTTCTATACAGGGCCAGAAAGTAAATGTTTTAAGCTTTACAAGCATCAGTCTCTTCTGCCACCATTCCAACCCTGCAATGGCAAAGCAGTCATAGATATTATAAACACAGAGGAACAAAAATAACTGTGCCAATAAAACTTTATTTATAAAAACAGGCAGTGGTTCTACTATACACTCCTGATTTTTCACCTGTAATTAATAAAACTTGTCTATGAGATAAAGCAAATACAGACTTATTTGATTGATACAAAAATAAGACAAATATTTTGCAGCTGTCCTAAATACTTTAAAAATTTAGATATGAACTGTGGGCTAATTTCTGATGGGACTCATTAATTTATGCTTCTCTTAATCTATCTCCTGCTCATTGCAATGCAAACACAACCCTTTCCCATTAAAGATTCCACAGATTAAGAAATTATAGACAATAAAAATCTACTCCACATATGATATACCACAAGAATCACTCTACCCAAAATTATATGGGTCTTAACAAGCCAATATGTATAAATACAAAATCTCTGGAGAGGAAATACCCATTAAACTAACAACTCAAATAACAAGAAAACAAGGAAAAAGCAGTTGCTAACAGGATAAAAAACGAAGCCAAGATTTTGGCAAACTCTCGGTTTGGGGAAAATAAAACTGGAAAGAAAAAAAATAGTAACAAGGAGCAGAGGTCTGGGTGAACAGCCTAAGCATCATTCAGGCAAGACCCCTGAAGACAGACCAGCCTCCATGTGATCAAGGTAAAAGGTGATATGCCCACCAGGAAAAAAAAAAAAAAGAATCCTCCCTGGAGATGGCAACACCATTTAGAGCCTCAGCAAATTTTTATATACAACATGTGCTACACAATAAAAAACTTGGCAAGCTGACCAAGAAATTAGATATACATAACCCAAAAGGGGGACTGAGGGGGACAGCAGAAATAGTCCGTTATGTAAGCCAGATTTTAGAATCATCAAAAATAAATTTTAAGATAATTAAAATTAACGTAATCTATAAATTTCCTGAAAATATGGAAAATTTCTCAGAAAACTGAAATTCATAAAAAGAAACAAATGGCCAGGAGCGGTAGCTGACACCTGTAATCCTAGCACTCTGGAAGGCTAAGGCAGGTGGATTGCCTGAGTTCACGGGTTCCAGAACAGCCTGAGCAAGAGCAAGACCCTGTCTCTAAAGCAAACAAAAGACAAATAGCCAGGCGTTGTGGCAGATGCCTGTAGTCCCAACTACTCGGGAAGCAGAAGGAAGAGAATTGCATAAGCCCAAGAGTTGAGGTGGCTGTGAGCTGTGATGCCACAGCACTCTACCGAGGGCCACAAAGTGAAACTGTCTCAAAAAAAAGGGGGGGAGGGACAAATGTATTGTCCACAAAATAATAAAACTCCTATGCAACATTGCCCCAATAAGTCAAGGATGCACTTGTCTGCTAATATATAACCAGCAAGGAAGTAGCAAAAACAGAATGATTAACAAAGAGGACAGAAAGGAGGCAGAGAGGGAGAATAGCTGGAGCAACAGAAAACAAAGAATGAGGTGAGAGACTTAAACCCACATGTATCAGTCATGGCATCAGATGCAAATGAACAAAAGTCACAAGTATAAGACAAAAATTATCGCACTAGATTTTTTTTTTTAATTCTTAGTTGCTTTTATGACATGGCTTACATTGAAAAAGAAATGGCATGTAGACACTGGCCAAAAGAAGAATAAAGTATAACCATATTTATTATTTGACAAAGTAGCTTTTAAGACAAAAAGCATTAAAAATAAAGAGGAATACTTCCTGAAAATAAAAGGCACATTTCAACAAGACATAACAATCCTACATTTAAATAATGTAGCTAGAATATATATATAAAAAAAAACTGACAGAACTAAAAGGAGATAAAAATCAATTCCACAAACAAGAGTTGGAGGTTTTAAACACTGCAGTAGTAAAAATAAATAAATAAATAAAAGAATTAAACCACACAATAAATTGAAAACATTAAATGTGTGCACTGGAAAAGGAGAAAGACTGAAAATCAGGACCTAAGCATCGTCATGCGCTATCCAGACTCAAGCTGCAGGGACTAAACGCCACTGATGGCTTTTACTTAGCACCCTAAGCAGCTGCATCCAGCGACTGGTCAATGTCAAGGTACAAAGGTCCAGACCCAATATGGCATCATCCTGAAGGGCTATTCTAGCTCCAGAAGACCCCAGGGGATTGGCTGAACCTTTTTTTGACACTCCCCTGCATGTCTCCTGCCCAGTCCTGCTTCCCTCCTGGTGCTCTTCCCTGAAGTAGTATACAGTAAACTCCATCTATGTACACCTCCATCTCTCAGTCTGTTTCCCGGAGAATTCAGTTAATGACAGTTGCTACTAGAAGCAGTCAAAAAACAGATTTAAAGATGGGAATTTGCAACTTGATAACAGGTTAGCAAGGAGGACCCCCATCACTGATGGTAGGCGAAGCATGGCCAGCCTCTGGCATGAGTAACAGTGCCATTATTAAAGCTTTCACCATTATGAAAACTCACCAACTAAAGGACTTTTATTGGCAGATGAAGTATCTCGGGCATCTGAGAGGCCAACAAGTAGTAAGTACAAAACTATGGAATCACCTCTGCTGGGGGTCTGAGAGGCCAACAGGTGGTAAGTACAAAACTATGGAATCACCTCTGCTGGGGGCTATGGAGGAACTGAGTGTGGGGAGAGATGGAATAAAGATAGAGTGATCTGACGTGACATGAGAAAGAAAAAGGCCTTTGTGAAGCACATAAAGCAGTCAAAAAGCTGGAGGGGAGCATCAGGCCCAGGACTTAATTATCAGAGCAACAGATCACCAAAAATATTGAGTACTCAACATGGAATACTCAATCCTGGACACCAGCTGGCCCAAGGGCAGGAGGCCGACTGGGAAGAAGCTAGGCTGAGAGGCATGACAAGGACGTGGAGGTCAACAGCCTTGAAATCCTTGAAATCTCCAATCACCTTAAACCCTGTGGACATGCAAAAGGGGCCTACTTCTCCTTCTCGCTAAGACAATCCAGAAGCTTCTACCTCACAGGACACATAGGCTCCCATCAGGATTTATCCCTTCCCAGCTACCAGGCCAAAGCCAGAATCAAGGGAAGGACCCACAGGGGAGCTCCCAGTGTTACTGGTGTTCCTTACATGGCTCTGCATCCATGTCCTGTCACATGAGTGTGTTCACGCTCAGAAACTTATTAAGCTATACACCTAAAGACACTGTATTGTTTCTGGCCACAGTACTTCAATAAAAAGGGTTTTTTCACAAAAAGTTGATTATATTAGATTTACATTTTCAAAGATAAGTGGTTTATTAAGAAACTTATCATTGTAAGCCAGATAGCACAGCAAATAAAAGGTGTTCTTTATTAGAAATGTTAACAAGAAATCAATAAAATGTCAATATTATGCATTAATGACTAGTATGACAAATATGTATAAGCAAATTAGAGAAATTTCTATATTTGTTCTTATATTACAAGCCAATAACTTAATCACTACATAGATTAAAAATAAAAGTAGAGGTTCGGTGCCCATAGCTAAGTGGTTAGGGCACTGGCCACATACACAGGGGCTGAAGGGTTCGCACTTGGCCTGGGCCTGGTAACCAATGACAACTACAACAAAAAAATAGCTGGGTATTGTGGCAAGTGCCTATAGTCCCAGCTACTTGGGAGACTGAGGCAAGAGAATCACTTAAGCCCAAGACTCTGAGGTTTCTGTGAGCTGTGACGCCACGGCACTCTACCCAGGGCGACATAATGAGACTCTGCCTCAAAAAAAAATAAGAAGAATTTAAAAAGTAGATAACATTTATATATTATTATGTGCCAAGTACTGGACTAAGCACCTTATACACATTACTCATATAATTCTGATAGTAATCTTCGTGTATTACTTCACTGAACAAAGACAATTGTTAGGCCTTATTTTAGTCAGCGGTTCTCAACTTGTGGGTCGTGACTCACAGGAACTATATTAAAGGGCCACAGCAGAAGGAAGGTTGAGAACCACTGTTTTACATGCTAGAGATTCAGTAATAAACAAAAAGTCAAGTCCCTTTCCCAGTGGTTCTATCACTATTCCCAAGAAGAAATGGAGACTTACTGATGTCACCTGTGACACCCACGGTCACTGTGGCAGCACTATAGACCGACCAACTCCATGTCCATTCCCAATCTCTTCCTCGTGTCCTCTACCACAGATGCTAAAAGGCTAATACTCACCTCTCACCCTGCCTTTAATTTAGAATTGACTACATAGCCTAGATTTGGTCATAAGACATAAGCAAGAGTCTCTCATCCTGGTAAAAGCTTCCTTTGTCCTTCCTCTTTTCTCCCTGCCCACAATAGGGCTGTGATGCCTCAAGCTATAGCAGCCACGTCTTATATGTAGTGTTTTGTTTGGTAGCTTTGCTGGAACAAAGAACAAAGAAAAAGAACAAAGAATCACAGGGATACTATCCCCAACATCCCTGAACATTACAGTGAAAGGTATTTATCATTATGTGAGAAAAATAAACCTCCTTATTTTGTACCACTGTTGTTACTTGCATTCCTTTCTTTTTTTTTTTTCTTTGAGACAGAGCCTCAAGCTGCCCCCCTGGGTACAGTGCCATGGCATCACAGCTCATCACAGCTCATAGCAACCTCCAACTCCTGGGCTTAAGCAAGTCTCCTGCCTCAGCCTCCCAAGTAGCTGGGACCACAGGCGCCCACCACAACACCCGGCTATTTTTCAGTTACAGCCAACATCGTTGTTTTGGCGGGCCGGGTTGGATTCAAACCCGCCACCTTAGGTGTATGTGGCTGGCGCCTTAGCCACTTGAGCCACAGGCGCCGAGCCACAAAATGCATTCCTAACAGTTACGTCACACAGCTAGAAAGTGGGGAACCAAGATTTCAAATTAGGTCCATTTCTCCCCAAAGCATCAAACTGGATAATTTTTTAATGCACATTTACTCCAAATGTAATGATATACAATTTCCACATATAAGTGCTAATTCCATAGCCAGGCTGTTACAATCTGTAGTAAAATCAAGAATATAACTCACCCAAGAACTCTCTTCTTTTCATTTTTTGCTTGATTGCTGCACTAAATAAACTTATAATGATTCTTTTTCCCGACTTTTAAATATAGCTTTATAGACCCAGTCTGTAAAAAATAATGCGCTTTGTACTTCTCAGAAAAATAAAACTTTAGAATTAATAGCCATTAAACTTTCCAACTTTCCTGGAACACATGTATTGGGAGTAAATTAGAGTCTGAATCATTTCCAATTGATTAATTAGTTAATTTTAATACGAAGGATAAAATTCCCCTACAACTCACCAATTCCCCTCCTAGCTATGTATCAAAAAAAATCTCAAACCCATGGACAGAGACATACACAGGAAATGTTGAGGGCAGCATTCTTTGTAACAGCAACATGATGGAAAGAGCAACTCGTTTGTGCCAAAACCCCAGTGGGATTAAGTCTACCACTGTCTCAATGGTTAGTTTCATAGTTTGGGGGTTCCTAATCCACTGAGTTAGAATAAAAGTGATTTGTAAACTTAAGTGTTGATCTGTTTTAAAATGCTTTAAAATATAAAAATGATACTGTAGAATATATCAAAGTATGAAATACCAGCAAAGCTACCAAACAAAACACTACATATAAAACACGTGACCACCCCTTTACCGTTTCTCTAAAACAAAGCACAGCAAAATCCCATACTGGTTTGGAAAGCCAAGATTCTAACATATTCCATTTGTTGGAAATAAAATAACAATTATCACCTTTCCCTTCCTGGGCCAATCTCCTAATAAATAGTGGAAATAATAAACAAACAAAAATATCCAGGAAAAAATACCAAATTTCTAAATTTGTGATTCCAGCGATAATTACTTGATTATAAATACACATAAATTTCTTAACAGTACAAAAAATGATTTGGACCAGAATGGGTCACAGATGTTAAAACTCAGAGTTCAAGGGACTGAAGGGTAGACGAGGCAGTGACAGGAGTCCCTCGAAGGTGACCGCAGAAGTGATACTCAGCAAGGGGGTATGCAGCACTTTGTCTAGGGTGGGTTCAGGAACTTAATTGTCTGACCTTATACATACAGAAGCTCACCTTCTCCATAATAGCTGATTCTGTTCAACTTTATTTAGTAAACCATAATGTTATTCTAGCATTCCATAAACAGTACGCTTTTAATAAATAATCACTTTATTAAAGTTTAAGTCATCTGGAAGCACTGAAGAAAAACAGTGGCATAAAATTTCCACCACTGACAGTTTGGGTTGGTTTCCGTAGTGTGGGAGAAAGTATCAGGGGTATTGATTTAAGAATATGGAGGCATGTTGAAATTTAGCAGAATCTCTAAGAGTCTGTTAAGTTGGTTGCCACTGACTGAAAACTGACAACATGTCCCCAGGTGACTACCCTAGAATGGACTGAATGACAGGTTTTCACCCTGGAACTTTCATGGCAACTCTCACGTAAGGGGGGAAATTTAAAAAAACTTCTAGATTTAGGAATAGAACGCTTAATGCTGAAGCAGTATTTTCATCAAAACGTTTTCATCTGTTTCATGTGTTTTCAATAAAATGCAAGCATTTTAGGGAATGAAATGACTCAGAGTATAGGAAAGAATTATTCAAAGTGTTGGATTCTTAAATTAGCATTTGCTTATACAGCAATACAAATTGACTAATTAAGTAACCACAAAGTAATGATCCCTGCTCTTTTTTTAAAACCACTGAGACCTAAAGATAAGTTTAACTTTTAAATCAGTTAGTACACGAATTTAAACCTAACAACTTCTTGAGATCGGATAAATGCTGCTTTAATTCACAATGGTTACAATTTATAATTTTTGAAGGTTATGATCTGAGTCTGACAGCTATTCTGAGTGTAATGCTAAAAATAATGTATCCCCAGAAGTAATAACTGTAAGCTGTTAGTCCCAAAAGAACAAATATTTGAAACACAAAATTTGCCTTCATCTTAAAAGCCCTTAATGTTAATCTAAATGTTTAAAGAGGCCTGTAAGTGGGTCATGAGATATTTGTTCCCAGGCTGAAAATCTGTATACAAATTGTTCCCTGGAAAGAATTTTCAACCAAAAGTTATAAATACCAAAGAAGGATTAAAAATGGAAAGTCTGACCTAACACTAGCCTGACTACTATGATACTCCACTCAGTAGAATCCTACTGCTTATAGCTCAGAGTACGAATAGACCTTTTATTTTGTTAACTTGAAAGATGCAAATTATCTACTTTCCCTCTCAATTGTGCCTCAAAAATTATAAGATGTTAATCCACACAATTGAGAATTTATGACACCAAAATTAATGTTTTTAAATGTCTACTTCAAATAACATCCTTTTCCACTCTCTTTTCCTATGTGACACTAATAAAAGCAAAATCCTAATTGAGACTCATTCAAAATATGTAATATCCTACATACGAATTTCCTAAGCAAATTTTTAATTCAGGATTTTGAAGCCTCAAGGGGGTAGTAATTTTACTGAATATTCACTAACATGCAAATTCACAACCTACAAATATTATTAATTTTCTATTCATTCAACTATACTTGGTTCATGGTAGTACAGAAAATAGATACAGGTCCAAGGTCTGGTTCCACCACTTTCCCGTCTAACCTGCCACTTAAGATCTTCAAGCGTCACTTTACTTTTTGCAAAATGGAGATGATGACACTCCTCTCATCTACTTCACCAAGTAGTCAGGATGACTTGGTGACATAAGTTACAGAAGTATTTTATTCACTATGAAAGCAGAACTCGAATATAATGTTATAATAATATTTCCATGAACATTATTTGAAAAATATTTAGTCTTATAAATATTTCAGGGGTTCGATATTAAAAATGTCAAGAGACCAAGATCCCAAGAGTTCCTGTACAGCCTCATAGAGTAGGCCAGACTCTAAGGTCTAATCATTCTCCCTTTACGTATCTAGTACCACAGGTTAAGTAACCACAGTGACATCAGTACAACTGTTTATTTCCTATGAGGATGACAGGCTTACCTGCCATAAAAAGTACTGAGTCTTTGGCCCTGGGCTCCCCACCCGCAACCCAACTCACACAAGCACAGCCACCGTCCAGGCTCCCCACGTTCCTCCACAGGACCTATAAGCAGGAGCGCAAGCCTACCACTTGGATGCTGATGCTACGGCTGCTGGCTTGCTCTAAAAACCATCTTGCTCTAAAAACTGTCTTGCTCTGATCACCTACGAAATTATGGCAAACCAATCTGCTTAGTTACATCCTTCAAAATCTTGTTCCTCCTTGCATTCTCTATGAAGTCTGCTTTCTTCCCTTAAAAAAAAAAAAAAAAAAAACACAGCAAACAGTGTGCCAGACAGACCATGAGTTTTTGTAATGCCCTCCAAAGGGGCCCAGCTAAAAGGCAAAGTGAATATGGCTATTAAAACAAAGATTCACAAAGAAAGGACAGATGCCATCAGCTACCAAAGAAAACTAACCCAGATATGGAGCTGTGGGGTCACAAAGTAGGCAGTGGGCTAACATACCTCTATAGCAGATTCCTGCATGGAAAGCAATCCCCCTCTATTAGAGGAACTCAGAAGGTGAGTGGCAACCTTAACAAAGATCACTCCTGCAGTATATCTCTAATACCTAATCTTGTGCCTTTGTAGCTTGATGTGTGCCCTGACTTGCTATCCTTTAAAGGGAAAGGTCACCAGGGTCTCCTCACCCACAGAAAGCCTTTAGTATGGCAGGCGAGAGTGGGGAATGCAAACCACATGGATAGTTTGAATACTGGTGTTAACAGAAGCCGAAGGTACACAATGTTTCTCACCAACTGAATTCAGGTTTTGTCCCTGTTGCTCTGGCTGTTCCAAATTTTGTGATCATGATTGAATTAAACGCACAAACTGGTAACACATAGTATGCCATCTTGGACATTACTGATGCATCTTTCTCAATCCCTTGGGTGTTAGAGGATTGAGATCAGTTTATTTTCACCTGGCTGCAGGTTCAAAGACAAGTCTACTGAGCAGCCACAGGGTACTTGAATTTTCTTGCTATTTGCACCAACGCTGAGATATGGAACAATTTCCTCTCCCTTGCAGTGGAATGACTTAGTTCCACTACATCAGTGATAATATGCTGATTGATAGGCTCAAATAAAGAACAGGTGGCAATGGCTTTGGAACAGATGCTAGCTCACATAAGAACCCAAGGGTGGCTCATTAATCCTGACGAGATATAGAAACTAGCCATCCAAGTCAAATTCTCAGGAGCAATGTGGGCTGCCCTGAAATAGTAAAGAAAAATTTAGTCACCTCCAGCCCCCACCTACCAAAACGAAGGCTGGGACTTAGCTGGACTGTTGGGTATGGAAGAAAACGTGCCTCCCCTAGGCTAACCTGCCCAGAGGATACACGGACTACGGGTTCTACAGAGCAGTGCAGGTACTCTTCCTTACAAAGTCCACGCTCTAGAGCAAGTGGCTAGAAATCTATCCTTAACTTTAGTTACCACAGACAACAAGCAAACACTGGACAACAAGCAAGTCAGCTATTATTCCCTTGAACAAGCCATACTGGATGGTATATTGTCATTAAACTGCATCCTGCCTAAACAAGGTATGAATGAACCAACACCACTGGTTGGGTGGGATAATCCATTCATCCTATAAGACAGGAACTAAATGATTATCTAAAATAAGGCCTACTGGTACTTTCTGGGACATTACTCAATTTGCTGAGTCCAGAATTCTAGGGTGCATGGTTGAGATGAAAAGTGCAGGCTGGCCTCACTCTGTGGATGACCATCAAGTGTCACACAGCATAAGGTAAATAAATACAGTCTCCGCACCTGTAGCATCTCAATCTGAATTGCTGATAAGGTGGTATACTGTGAAAATCTGAGTTCAACCAAGAATGTGTATGGGCAAAGGACTGTTGAGAAAGGTTGTGTGTCACGGGCCCTAAGCATCCCTGTATTTTCTTACCAAATGAGCCAAATAGCAAGGACATCGACCATCCTTTATCCTTGAGCCACTTCTCTAGCTAGTTATGTAGGCAATGAAATGGATCAAAGTATTATAAAGGGGGACTCAGTATTCCTTGCCAACCTGTACAAAAACTGACAAATAATAATACAAAAACAACTTGTTCTCTACACAATATCCTGGCATTTCAAACTTTTATAAGCTATTGAGAAGTTAAACAAATCAGAATATTTATCTTGATAGATTTTTCTATTTTGCCAACTATCACAATCAATATGCCTTCATATCACCTGAATTCATTACTAAATAGAAAACTAAGCAACCAGAAAGGTAACATTTCAGTAACTATGGAAATAATTGCAAATACATCCTTTCACAAGGAAAAATGATTTTTATTAATCATTTTACTGTTCTCAACATATCTACCCTAATTTTAAGTAAAATAACCACTGAAAATGTGATCTGCTAACATAAATCTTCCAAACAGTTAATGGATTATAGCATAAATTATCTTTCATTGCATTACATAGCTCTTTTGAAATAAGGTTATCTTCTAGGCCCAAGATTTTGTGTATATGTTTTAACAAAAAAGATAATGTATGAACCTTCATTTTCATTTTTCTTTTTTTTTTTTTTGAGACACAGTCTCACTTTGTCACCCTCAGTAGAATGCTATAGCATCATAGCTCACAACAATTTCAAACTCTTGGGCTCAAGCAATTGTCTTTCCTCAGCCTCCCGAGTACCTGGGACTAGGGCCTACGAGAGCCTGCCATAACACCTGGCTGTTTTTAAAGAGGGGGGTCTCACTCTGGCTCAGGCTGGTCTGGAACTCCTGAGCTCAAGCAATCCACCTGCTTCAGCCTCCCAGAGCACTAGGATTACAGGTGTGAGCCACCCCACCCGGCCTCATTTTCACTTCTAATATTTCAGAATGTACCTACTGTTACAGCCTGGGGAAAATAAAATAGAAACAACAACTCATCTAAAAGACAACCAGTGACCAATCGCTAAACTTAATAAGTCTTTTCTTTTAATAAAACTCAGAGAAGAGATGAGGAAATGGGGTAGAAAAGGTACTCCAGGCAGCACTTCCTATAGGTGGGAGATACTCTACCTCTTCCTCATGCTCAGTATAGATACTGTATTTCAGGGATGGTCAGAGGTGGGTGACATCTGTCACTATGTCAAAACAAATTATTTCTTAAAATTTTAATGGCATTGTATTAGCACACCATAGTTTAAGAAATAAGAGTCCTAGTTCTACAGTCAGAACAAGACTGACAGATCTACAAAGAAAGCTCTACTCAGGCATTTTTAGACTTGGAAGAATTTACTTCTCCCTTGCTACAGGAGTATGAAGAAAAAAAAACTCTTTTGTAGTTTTACAAATTCGCACTAAACAGAAAAGAGAAGATAGTCATTGATAACACTCCTTTAAAACACAAATATATGCCAGAAAACCTGGCTTATTTCAACTGATGGACGCAATTCCCATTCATGACAGAGCAAACTTCAATCACTGAATCCCTAAACAAAAAACTCCTGATAAAAAAAATATAGAACAGGGACAGTAACTGCTAAGTAAAAGAAAAGCCTTAGAGAGGAAAATGGGCATCTGTAACTATGTACCCAGTGTCTACATCAGCCTGCTTGTCTGTGTTGTAGAACAGCAGTGATGACATTATTTAATATAATTTTCCCTAGTATCTTATAAAAATATCTTACCATAGGACTTTCCCAAAACTATCAGTAACTTTCTGTTGGGGATAAGAATTTGTTATTTCTTTAGTAGAGGTAAAGATAATCTTGCTATTATAGTGGTTGCCACAGTGGTTGCATTGTGTATATGTTTTAATTTTAGTAAACCTTCTATAAACACATACCAATTTCTTTTAAGAACACTTAAGCCAACCATTAGTTACAAATCCTAATCTCTGAATGATCTAGAAAAATAAAGAAACAGATCTGGGAATATGGAACAGCCTGACCATTGTTTTTAAAACGTTCAGAATTGTCCAACAAAAGCATGTAAAATATGTTTCTGACAAGAAGTCAAGCCAGTCACTTGAGGTGATAAAATTCACAGGTGCAAAGTGCTGCTTCATCACTACTTCAAAACAACCACGCTTAGTCACAAAGTCATAAACCAATAATTATAAAGAATTCTGATGCCTAAAGTGAAATATTATGCACATTTATTTATAATCTGTTTACCATTTGTAAAAAAAAGGCCAATGAATAAAAGTCAAAGCCTTGCAAACTTCCAGGGTAATCTAGTACTGTGAAAAATCAATGAATACAAAGCAACAGTAACAATACATTTGTTTAAAACTTTCAAATCCGGCATGTACATATCTCATTATGAAATCATTTTAAAGAAAGCTCTTGTTAAACAGGCAGCCAACTGTTAAGTGGTCCAGGTATCATCAATATACATGTTGTCTAAAGAAGTCCCGGGTAGGTCCCTATATTCCCAGATTTCTATTCGTGATGTTCTTTAGAATAAAATGGAATAAAGGAAAGAAAATAAATTTTTCTGCATTTTTTTCACATGCTTTTTGAACCAATTTAGAGTTCTGAATGACATGAGACTGTTCAAAATGCTCACTGGAATTACAACCTACATCAGGTAACCACCATACTCCTCATTCTCAGATCAAATGTACATAGTAGGCACTCAAATATTTGCTGAATGAGTGAAAAAAATATAGTCTACCTAATCCTGCTTTGTCTTAGTGAACTTAAAATACACTGGTAAAGACTGTCTCTCGATGCCTGGCCGACATAATACACGTATAACGTTCAGGGACTAGCACACATAATACACAATTCAATGCAATTATGTTAATCATCCTAGAATACCTCTTTTACTATATCATTTTTTATTTAAATATTTATGATAGTTCTTTACAATCTTTATAATAAAATCCATATGCCTTACCCTGAAACCACAACTGATGGACGCAATAATTAGAACACCATAATTTAAGAAATAAGAGTCTTAGTTCTACAGTCAGAATAAGACTGACTGTATTATATTAAACAGGAATTTACTGAACTCCTTCTTTGAACCAGACAAATACTAAGGACACTTCCACTAAAGGGCACATGACCCCATGAAGAAGTAATATTCAGAAACGTTTGCCAGAGACACAGCTAAGGGAAAAATCAATTCTGAAGTTTCGGGCTACCTAATACAATCTCGATAGACTGGTTCTCAGATGGGAAGTTACAGGGTTGATTTTCCATTTACACCACCACTTTGGCAGCTATAAAGAGAATAAATCAGAGCCTTATGTCCTGCTATTTCTGCCAAACTGGCCCATTTCTGAGCTTTAGAAGTCCTAATTTCACCTACCACAATGGTTTCCCCTCAAAGCCCAGCACAAATGAGGACTTCATGGAATCCATTCAAACTAAGAGACCTCCCTCCTTTTGATGTCCCTGGAGTAGCCTTATACTAAGGTATGCTCTTGTGGCACCAAGGGCTTTTTTTATATTGTTAATGACACTATCAGTTGAGATTATAAAGTCTTTAACAACAAAGTCTGTAGTAGATTCCTCTGACTCGCTCATCAAGTCTAACACCGTTCTTTATCTACAATAAGCCTTCTCAGGATACAGCAAATAAAAACTATCATATTATATTTTACAGAACTATTAAAATGTATAAAAAAATAAATAAATGCTTACATGGAACAAAGAACAAAGAGTTTAAAAGTAACAATTTTGAAATTTGGACAACATAAATAATCTTAAGAAAAAAAAAACCTGAAATCCCTGCAATTGTTTTATCAGATTACTTACTTGTTATACACATAGAAATCAAAGGCTACAAGTCTGATAGCAAGTATATACAAACCAGAAAACTAACCTCAAGTCTTGAATTACAATCATGATCTTGGGCTGTGTTTAACAGGAAAGCAAAATATCTTTCTGTCGCCCTCACTCTCTCACACATGTGCACACACGCGTTCACTTCCATTCTCTCTCCAGCTGAAAGCCTAGGAAATCAAAACAGCTTTGTCCCTTTAGACCCAGAGGCCAAATCTTAGAATTTAATACATGATTTAAGAAAAGAGAAAAATCTAGAATGGTGAAAACATTACAATTAATGTCTGTCCAAGAGCACCTTCCTAAGTGAAATTAGAATCTTTGTGTCATATCATTATGCACACACATCCCTAATTCTTCTCAGATTTATAGTCTCTCAATCAAAAACGTTCACTACAGGCAACTACTTTGAAGTTAATTATTCTGACTTCCCGTATTGACATCTCCCTGTCCCCTATCGGATTATTTTATTCTTTATGTCTGTCAACAGAGGTAAACCTGAAAGGTATCTATACATTTTTTAATACATCAAACATATAAAGCCATTTTTAAATTACACATTTTATCGCTTTTTTCTATTAAACAGAAAACCCAGGGACCTAACAAATGAAAGTATTTCATTATCTGACAAAGTTTAGTGAAGTCTCTCTCTACTTCAGTTCAACCACTTACCCTTTCATGGGTCATCTTTAAAAAACTGATTGGTTTTACCTGCCAAGTGTTAACAAAATTCAGTTCATGATTCAGCACACTATCAAGGTAAATTTTTTCCGGTAATCATTTCTTCTGCAATGGCACTGAATGAAATCTAAGAGTCACACAACCCTACAAACTTACACTTCATTATTTTGTTGAATATTTCTCTAGCAATCTTATCAATGTTATTGAGGAGATTCTCACAAACATAAATAACATAGGAGGAAAACCACTGGGATATGACGCAAAAGATACTGCAAAGGACACAAGTCTCACCCCAACCACCTTACCAAGAACTTTCTTTATAATGTCTGACCAGTTTCTCTGAGTCTTAGTTACCTTAACTATCAAGTGAAGATATTGGACTACATGCTCTCCAAAGTATTTTCCAGTCTTAAAAACCCACTCAATTCTAATTTCTTCTGAAATAAATAAGTCACACTATCTAAAATTCAGAGTCAGTTGACATTACGATCCAAGAGGAGCAGGTGCAAACAGGGAACTTAGGGATGAATACTACGGATTAGTTACCACTCAGAGCAGAGTCTCACTGGTAATGTGTGACTGATTAATTCCTAAGACATCCCTTCCTAGAAAATCCTCATCTAAGAGGGCCCAATAGAAAAAAAGTCAGTGATCAATTAATCTGATACCTACAATACCAAGAAGAGTAAAATTTTTATTTCCTTAGAGTGACATATCAAAAACCCTAAGTTAACGCTTAGATTTATTACATTTGTTGTGTTAACCCTAAGTTAATGCTTAGATTTATTACATTTGTTGCCCCCAAAACCCTAAGTTAATGCTTAGATTTGTTACATTTGTTGCTGTTATTTTTCTGAACTATTTTAAGATGATGCGATGCTCTAAGATTTCAATATATAATTAGTTATCAAAGTAGCATGGTAATTACCAGGTGTTTAAAGTTAATGGGGAAACTATATAAAATAGGTGACCTCAGTCTTATAACTTATCCCATTTTAACCTTTTCCATATAGACATTTCTCTTACACTAAAAAAGAAATCAACCATATTATGCATGTATATTTAAGGCATCATTTCATAAAGTATTCTATAGACAGTTTTTCCTATTATAAGTCAGCAGTGAAAATGTGTGAGCTATAAGCCCATTACTTATTCACACTTTTATTTTTAGTAAATGATTATATGAACATAATTTATTTAATAAGGCTGTGAATTTGTTTTCTCAAAGTAAAAATTAAATATCCTCTTATTGAAAATACTCCATGTGTGTTCTCATTGTGATATTTCAATTCAGCAAGCAAAAGCAACACATCATTCCTAAAAGATTACGATAATTATCAAAAAGTATTACAAGGTCATAATTATCAGCAAGAAAATACTCTACCCAAAGGGGAAAAATGTGTTAAATAGCAACAACAAAAATTATGAATTCTAGCCCTGACTCCATCACCACCAAAGCGAATGCAAGCTTCTCAATGCCCTTCCTACACCATCTGTCAAGCGAGGAAAAGCCTGCCCATTCCTCAAGCAAACTGTTACAAAGAAAAGAAACCTCATCCAAACCTTTTCTCTGATATTTTCATGGAGCTATACAGTTAAAACAACAGGTCCCACTATACATGCTGAATAAATTACTTTAGAATAAGTAGCCAAATGCTAACATACATACAAACTCTGAATTGACACAACTGCATTGTAACTTTCTCTTAAATACCAAATGCTTTAAAAACCAAATCCTCCTTTTTAAACTGAAACTCCAAAAGGGGAAAAAGATGTTTATGTTTCCCCAGCACCATGATTTTTAAGGTTTCAAATTCTATGTTCACGTGTACTCTTCCAGCAAAATGAGCGACAATACGCTATGCTGGCATCTTATGCTCATGGCTTTGTACTTTTCGAAAAGTTTCCACAGGTATCATCACAAAACTTCACAGGGCAGTGAATGGAAAATAATTTACAGATTCCAGATAAGAAATTAAAAAAAAAAAAGTTGTGCTACATCTAAAACTACACAAGGAGAAAGTAACAACTCAGCTTTGCTGGCCCCTAGGCATCAGTCTGTTTGGAGTTTACACACATGTGCACGCACACAGTCCTGGGTAATGCCGCCTCTTCCTGCCTGTGGAAAGACTGCAGAAATTCTAGCCCTGACTCCATCACCAGATGAACAGAAATTTTCTGTTTTTGTTCATCAGCAGATGAACAAAATTTTCTCAAGCTCTGTCAAGCCACAGCTGAAAGCTAAGGTTTCACAGGCTATGAAGGCAGTCCTCAAGACCACAAAAAAAATGGTGTTTAGCTCAAAACCCAACCACATCCTGGAGAGCTATGAGCCATCCTCAGGTCCCTAAATCCCTTGATTTTTCTACACGAGTAATTCTGCTCTAATGGAGCCTTCCTCATGCATCTTGCTCTGGGTGTCCAACCCTTTTTCTTTTCTGCTGCAAATTGAAAGAAGAGTTGTCTTGGGCCACACATTAAATACACAAACACTAATGAAAGCTGATGAGCAATAGAAAAGGTAGGTGTGTGTATACTTTTCATGATATCTGACAACACAGATAATCATAACAGTCCTCAAATAATCCGCATGTGGCCCATGAAGCTACATGCAGGTTGGACACCCCTCCTGTACCACTCCAAAGATAATCCTTTTTAAGCACTATTTATTCTACCCCTTTACTGTTCAAGATTCTTTATGAATTCCCTGTCACTTATTTGTTAGACCAAATTTACATATATCCTATGAATTCAAGGCTTGCTGGATAAATGCATAAAGCAAATATAATGACCTGAAGACTATCCATTTAAGTTTTGAAAAATCATGTATGTCTTACAGGTGCCAGCCCCATATGCCAGAGGTAGCAGGTTCAAACCCAGTCCCAGCCAAAAATTGCAAAAAAAAAAGAAGAAAGAAAGAAAACTTTTCTAAAATCCACTGTAATCTAAAGATATGTTTCCAAATAATATCTTTATTTAATAAGCCACTATGCCTTAGAATGCCTAAAATTGCAAGGTCCTATACTCAGATGAGTGACAGAAAATGCAAAAATTTACTTATTTCCTGTACTCAAAGAGCTTAAATTATAAGAATCATAGACAAACTTATATGAAATCACAATATATTATGATATTGGCCATATTCCACATCCAATGATATTCCCAATTTTCTTTTTTTTTTTATTAATTGATAGCTGTATACATTAATGCAAACATGGGGTACATTGTACTGTTTTCATATACAATTTGAAACACTTTCATCAAGCTGGTTAACATAAATTTCAAGTCAGATATTCCCAATTTTCTAAGAGGCTTTTT
>CAUYQV010090380.1:0-10947 GCA_963574575.1 Galagoides demidoff
TTTTTTTTTTTTTTTTATTGGTTTCTGTGTACATTGATGCCAACATGGGGTACATTGTGCTGTTTCATATACAATTTGGAACATCTTCATCAAGCTGGTTAACATAACTTTCATATCATTTGGTTAATCATAGTATCAACACATTCACATTCTAGTTCTAGAAAAGTTCACTTGTACCCTTGTTAGACAGATATATAGGTAGTCTTTCCCATCACCCTCCCACCACCCATCCACCCTTCTCCCCTCCCCTTCCCCACCCCCTCCCCATATTTTGGGGCTAGAATTAAGTTGTATCTTTTGTTTGAGATCTATAGATTAGTTTCATAAAAGGGCTGTATACATTGGATACTTTTTCTTCCATTCCTGAGATACTTTGCTCAATTTTTAAAGAACAATTTGTAATACGAAACTTTGGAGAGAATGTAGAGCAAATTAGAACTCTCATAAGTAGCTGGGGGGAGTATAAATGTTACAAGCATATTGGAAAACTGTTTAGAATTATCTGCCAAAGCTGAACACATACAATGACTTTGCAATTCCATTCCTAGTTATAAACCCAGAAGAAGTATTTTCCTTTTACAAGGCACCAAAAACTTGTTAAAAAAAAAAAAAGTTCAGAATAGCAAAAACCTATCTTAATCTAATAAAGGGTATCTTAAAAAAAAGTTACATGCTCAGCGCCCATAGCTCAGTGGTTAGGGCACCAGCCACATACACAGGCAGGTGGGTTCAAACCCAGCCTGGACCTGCTAAACAACAATGACAACTGCAACAAAAACAACAAAAATAGCTGGGTGTTGTGATGGGCACCTCTAGGCCCAGCTACTTAGGAGGCTGAGGCAAGATAATCACTTAAACCCAAGAGTTTAAGGTTGCTATGAGCTGTGACACCACAGCACTCTACCAAGGGCAACAAAGTGGGACTCTGTCTCAAAAAATAAAAACAAAAAAGGAAGTAAATTTAGTAAGATCTCTGGATACAAGATCAATATTAAAAAAGTAATTATATTTATTAATATATTCCAGGGAAGGGAGAAGGGAGAGGTGCTGGAGATTGATTTCCAATCGCCCATGGTCAATGGTTTAATCAACTTGCTATGCCTACATAATAAAGCCTCAAAAAAACTGAATGGGACAAGATTTAGGGAGCTTTTAGATAGCTGAACACGTAGAGGTTCCTGGAGGGTGACCTTCCCCCCCACCTTGTTCTATGCATTTCTTCATCTGTATCCTTTCTAATAAACCAGTCAGTATGTTTCCCTGAGTTCTGTCAGCCACTGCAGCTCACAGAAACCCAAGGAGGAAGTAGTATGAACCCCAACTTGAAGCTGGTCAATCAGAAGTTTCAGAGGCCCTGACTTGCAACTGGCATCTGAAGTGGAAACAGTCTTCGGGACTGAGCCTTCAACCTGTGGGATCTGATGCTATCATCAAGTAGATGGTGCTGGAATTGAATTGGAGGAGACTTGTTTGTGTCTGCTGCAGAATTGATTGCTCCCTTTGTATGTATAGAGAAACCCCCACGTTTGATCACAGAAGTCTTCTGTGTTGATTGTTGTGGTATGAGATAATAGAAAAGGTACTTTGAGTTTGTTTTTCCACAGTCATATGCATCAATAAACAATTAGAAAATGAAAAATTCAAACTATACTATTTATAGTACTATCAAAAAGCAAAAACATAGGAAAAAAATAATGAAAGCTATACAAGGCTTTGACATAGAAAACTATAATACAAAATTGGGAGAAAATGACAGAAAACATGGGGAAATATACCATGTTGATGGATTGGAAAACTGCCCAGGCACAGTGGCTCACACCTGTAATCCTAGCACTCTGTGAGGCTGAGGAGGGTGGATTGCTTGAGCTCCCGAATTTGAGACCAGCCTGAGCAAAAGCAAGACCCCATCTCTACTAAAAATCGAAAAATTGAGGCAAGAGGATCACTTGAGCCCATGAGTTAGAGGTTGCTGTGAGCTATGATGCCACGGCTCTCTTCCTAGGGCAATAGCTTGAGACCCTGTCTCAAAAATAAATAAATAAATAAATAGTTAATTCTACAAAAATAGCCTAAAGAGTCGATGCAATTCTCAACCAGTCTTATTGAGAAGATGATTCTAAAATCTATATGGAAATACCCAACACCAGAAATAGACAAGACAATACTGAAGATGATCAAGCTTTATTATTATATGGCTACAATAATTAAAAATCTGCTATTAGCTAAAGGATACAAATAGTCCAATGCAACAGAGTAGAGTATAATTGTCTTACCACAACAAATAAGTAAGCAAAGAGATGGTTATATTAATCAGTTAGATGTAATCATTCCACATTGTATATCAAATCAGCACATTGTACACCATAAATGCATTAATGTACACAGTTATGATTTAATAAAGAATTTTAAAAAACCAGAATAGAGTCTAGAAGGCCTGTAGATAGATGGCTCACCCTGTAATCCTAGCACCCTGGGAGGCCAAATTAAGAGGACAGCTTGAGGCTAAGACTTTAAGACCAGCCTGAGCAACAGTGAGACCCCATGTCTATTAAAAATAGGGGAAAAAAATTAGTCAGAATGGTGGTGTGCACTTGTAGTCCCAGCTACTCATACAGCTGAGGGAAGCGGGTCACTTGAGCCCAGGAGTTTGAGGTTGCAGTGAGCTATGCTGATACCACTGCATTCTAGCCCAGGTTATTGAGGAAGAGCCTTTCTAAAAAAACAAACAAACAAATACAACAATAAAGCCTAGAGAATATTCATGAACATGTAGACACTTGATTTATAACAAAGTTGGCAATGAAAAGTGATAGAAAAAAAGAACAGTTAGCCAAGCATGGTTGCTCACACCTGTAATTCTAGTACTCTGAGAGGCTCAGGCAAGAGGATCATTTGAACTCAGAAATTTGAGATCAATTTGAGCAAAAGTGAGACCGTATCTCTACTAAACATAGCCTCACTGGCAGCTGGGACTACAGGTGAGTGCCACCACACCCACCTAATTTTTCTGAGGCAAGAGCATTGCTTTAGCCCCAGAGTTTGAGGTTGCTATGAGCTAGACTGAGGCCATGGCACTCCAGCCAGCCTGGGGCAACAGAGTGACACTCTATCTCAAAAAAATTAAAAATTAAAAAAAACATTAACAAGGGCGGCGCCTGTGGCTTAGTGAGTAGGGTGCCGGCCCCATTTACCGAGGGTGGCAGGTTCAAGCCTGGCCCCAGCCAAACTGCAACAAAAAAAATAGCCGGGCATTGTGGCGGGTGCCTGTAGTCCCAGTTACTCTGGAAGCTGAGGCAAGAATATTGCCTAAGCCCAAGAGCTGAAGGTTGCTGTGAGCTGTGACACCACAGCACTCCTCTGAGGGTGCAAAGTAAGACTCTGTCTCTGAAAAAATAAATAAATAAATAAATAAATAAATAAATAAAAACAGAAGGGCCAGGTATGCTGGCTCATGCCTGTAATTCTAGCACTCTGGGAGGCTGATGCAGGTGGATTGCCTGAGCTCACAGGTTCAAGACCAGCCAGAGCCAGAGCCAGAGCCAGAGTGAGACCTCATCTCTAAAAATAGCTGGGGGTTGTGGCAGGTGCCTGTAGTCCCAGCTACTCAGGAGGCTGAGGCAAGAGAATCACTTGAGCCCAAGAGTGTGAAGTTGCTATGAGCAAGGACACCACAGCCCTCTACCAAGGGCAACAAAGTAAGACTCTGTCTCAAAAAAATAATAAATAGGGCTCGGGGCCTGTGGCTCAAGTGGCTAAGGCGACAGCCACATACACCTTAAGGTGGTGGGTTCAAATCCAGCCCTGGCCCGCCAAACAACAATGATGGCTGCAACAAAAAAAATAGCCAGGCGTTGTGGCAGGCGCCTGTGGTCCCAGCTACTTGGGAGGCGGAGGCAGGAGACTCACTTGAGCCCAGGAGTTGGAGGTTGCTTTGAGCTGTGATGCCACAACACTCTACTGGGCAACATAGTAAGACCCTGTCTCAAAAAAAAAAAAAAAATCCAGGGGGCAACGCCTGTGGCTCAAAGGAGTAGGGGACCGACCCCATATGCCAGAGGTGTTGGGTTCAAACCCAGCCCTGGCCAAAAACTCCCAAAAAAAAAAAAAAATCCAGGCAAACTAAAAATAGCACAGAAACTTCTTTGACCTGATAAAGGACACTTACAAAAAAACTATAGCTATTCATACCTATTGGTGAAAACTGAATTCTTTCCCCTTAAAACTGGAAATAAGGGCGGCACCTGTGGCTCAAGGAATAGGGCACCGGCCCTATATGCTGGAGGTGGTGGGTTCTAACCCAGCCCCAGCCAAGAAAAAAAAAAACTGGAAATAAGACAGAGATGTCTGCTATCACCATTTCTACTCAACATTGTTTTGGAGGCAAGAAAAAAGAATAGAAGTATACAGAATGGAAAAGAAGTAAAGGATAGAAAGAAAAGCAGGAATAAAAATGGACTAGATGCATCACACCTATAATCCTAGCATCTGGGAGGGTGAGACAGGCAGATTGCCTGACCTCAGGAGTTCAAGACCAGCATAAGCAAGAGTGAAACTCCATCTCTTTTTTTTTTTTTTTTTTTTTTTTGAGACAGAGCCGCAAAATGTCACCCGGGGTAGAGTGCCGTGGCATCACAGCTCACAGCAACCTCCAACACCTGAGCTTAAGTGATTCTCTTGCCTCAGCCTCCCAAGTAGCTGGTACTACAGGCGCTTGCCACAATGCTTGGCTACATTTTTGGTTGCAGCCATCATTGTTGTTTGGTGGCCTGGGCTGGATTCGAACCCACCACCTTAGGTGTATGTGGCTGGCGCCTTAGCCACTTGAGCCACAGGCGCTGAGCCTGAAACTCTGTCTCTAAAAATAGCCAGGCTCTGTGGCTGGCACCTATAATCTCAGCTATCTGGGAGGCTGAGAGCAGAAGATCCCTTGAGCCCAAGAGTTTGAGGTTGCTGTGAGCTATGATGCCACAGCACTCTACTGAGGGTGACCAAGTGAGACTCTGTCTCAAAAAAAAAAAGAAAAGAAAAAAAAGGAATAAAAACAAAGCAAAACAATATAGTAAATGAGAAAGAACTACATTAAATGTAAATGAAATAAATGTTCCTGCTTTAAGAAAAATTACTAGAATGCCTACCTGAGAAAGAATAAGACTCCCACGTGTACTAGAAATAGAAAAATTAGCTAGATGATGTGACAAGCACCTGTAGTCCCAGCTACTCGGGAGACTGAGGCAAGAGAATGGCTTGAGCCCAGGAGTTTGAGGTTGCTGTGAGCTATAATGCCATGGCACTCTATCCAGGGCGACAAAGTAAGACTCTGTCTCAAAAAAAAAAAGGCTCGGCGCCTGTACCACAGTGGTTACAGCACCAGCCACATACACTGAAGCTGGAAGGTTCAAACCCAGCCTGGCCAGCTAAACAACGACAACTGCAACAAAAAAATAGCCAGGCATTGTGGCAGACACCTGTAGTCCTACCTATGTGGGAGGGAGGCTGAGACAAGAGAATTGCTTAAGCCCAAGAGTTTGAAGTTGCTGTGAGCTGTGACACCACGATACTCTACCAAGGAGGACAGCTTGAGACTCTGTCTCAAAAAAATAAATAAATAAAAATCACTAGAATGAATTAAAAAAAAAAGACATTTGTAAAATGAAAGATGCCAAAAGTCAAAGGGTAGTATATGACCTGTGAGGAACCCTCAGGCATGGTTGGCAGAGGTATAGCCCAGTCCAGACACTCCCAAGAAGAGCACCCTGGGAAGTTCTTAGTAACTGTGTACGTGCTTAGGACCTGGCATTTCCACTCCCATGAATATTTCCAAGGAATTCTTTTTTTTTTTTGCATTTTTTGGCCAGAGCTGGATTTGAACCCACCACCTCCAGTATATGGGGCCAGCACTCTACCCTTTTGAGCCATAGGCGCCACCCCCATTTCCAAGGAATTCTTACACAGCTCTATAAAAGGAGGCAAAAGTACAAGGATGCCCACAACAGTTTTGGACACATACCTTGGAAAATGACACAGCAGTGTTGGGCACAGGCAAGATGTGCACAGCACCATAGATGTATCTTACAAATACTACACTGAATGCAAAAACTAACACTTGCACTTGTAACACTAAAAATGTGCCCATGGGCAGTGCCTGTGACTCAGAGGGTAGGGTGCTGGCCCCATATACCGAAGGTGGCGGGTTTAAACCCGGCCTTAGCCAAATTGCAACAAAAAAATAGCCAGGCGTTGTGGCGGGCACCTGTAGTCCCAGCTACTCGGGAGACTGAGGCAAGAAAGAGAATTGCCTAAGCCTAGGAAGTTGGAGGTTGTTGTGAGCTGCGTGATGTGTGACGCCATGGCACTCTACTGAGGGTGATAAAGTGAGACTCTGTCTCTACAAAAAAAAAAAAAAAAAACAACTAAAAATGTGCCCATGAAGCAATACAGATTTTGCAAGAACACAATCAAAAGGATACCTTAAACACAACAGACCGGTTACCTATGGGGTGGGAAGGGAATGGAATGGTCATGAGAAATTAAATGTAAGACAGTGGGGGCTTGGGCTTGCCTGGACCAGCACGGTGATCAACTGGCCAGCCACGGTGGCTCACACCTATAACCCAGCACTCTGGAAGGCCAAGGTGGGAAGATTGCTTGAGCTCAGGAATTCAAGACCAGCCTGAGCAAGAGTGATATCCCACTTCTATTAAATATACAAAAATTAAACCGGTATTGCAGCAGGCACCTATAGTCTCAGCTACTCAGGACACTGAGACAGGAGGACTACTGAGCCCAGGAGTTCAAGGTTTCTGTGAGCTAGCTGACACCAGGTGACAGAGTGAGACTATCTCTAAAAAAAAAAAAAAAAAAAAATCATCTGCTATGAGCTGAGGAGTGGGACCACCTCAACCCTCTACCGCTATGGCCAAACACAAAGGAAACAATGTGGCAAAGTGAGACATAAGCAGGGGCCTGGAACCTCAGTCCCAGCCCACCTACACCCAAGATGCAGGATAAATTCATGGGCTGCACCAGGAAGAGATAGGCACAGGTCATAAGCCCATGTACTGTGCCCTCCAGGCCCCACAGGGCACCTGCACAGAGCACATCCCCAAGATAGCCAGCTGAGGCCACCAACCCCTGAGAAGCCTGCTCAGTCCAAGGCTGGATGAACTGGTGCCCTCAGGATAGGGAAAAAATGGTGGAGACTAACTGAGTAAGTCTGGGAGTCTAGTCTTGAACAGGAAGACTCCTCGAACTCTCTGGCTCAGTTCTCCAGCCACCATGTTGGGAGGGCTGAGGCCAAAGGGGCAGTGCCATCTCTCTTCCAGGCATTGTCCTCCACCACACAGGCTGAGACCACCCACCCTGTCACCCACAACCAAGGACTCCAAGGCAGTGGCACCCACCTGGTTTCAGGCACAGCACACTTTTCTTCATTCCACACAAATTTCTTCAGCACATCAGAGCAACAGTATTGTTTGTAACAGGTGCCACAGCAGAAATCTGGACAGGACTCGGGAAACAGACTGAGCCCACGGGAAGCCACACACACCTCACTGTGGGCTGGAGCAGAGAGACAAACCAGTTTACATGTGACCCACAGTGCTATGCCCAGCACAGCCACTAGCCACAAGCACAACAGGCTGTCTCTGAGGATGGCCTCTTGAGAGGCCACCTCTCAAGCTCTGGCCATCACTTCATTCAGCCTTGCCCTTTCCCCTCGCCCACAGCAAAGCTACCCAAACTGGGCTCCCTTTCTCCCTGACCAATCTACTGGCCTAATGGGACAGTAAAATTTCTAAATGTTGAGTCTAACTGGGCCACTCCCCACTCCCAGATCCCCCTGGTTCCCACTGCTTCAGGATCAAGCCTAGAGCCTTGGAAGCAGGGTCAAAGGATCCTGAAGATCACTCCAACTTTCCAGCTTGTCCACACTTTGCCTGCATTCTTGTCTGTTTCCCACCCCCACCATTCAGCTCTACTCATCCTTCAAGGCCTTACTGTAGACCCCCTCCTCCAGAAGCTGCCCAAACTCAGCAGTCACACGGCAGACCACCCAGGCACTGGGTCATCCAGTTCTTAATCCTCATTCCTTTTCCCCTTCACTCAGCCCAATAGCCTCATCACCAACCTCAGGGTCCAGCCCTCACAGACCACCCCTTGACTTCTGACCAAGTCACAGTCAGCCAGTCACACCCAGTACACAAGTGTCCATAAAGCACTTAGCACTGAGCTAGGCCTGAAGCAGACACACAGGAAATATCTGTACCCTTAGTGGCCAGGACTCCAAGGTAGTGGCACTACCTGAAGCCCCAGAGCTATCACAAGGTTCTCAGCTACAGAGCTGGGATCTAGTAGCATCCTCACAAGACTCAAAATCAAGCTGATGTTCAAAATCAAGCTGATAGAGCCTAACTAACAACAAATGTGGGACACAGTTGAGAACAGGTTTACAAACCTCCACGAAGATGCTACAGTAAATGTTCTCATGTATCCTTAGGCTACATTAGTAGAGAACTTAGTAACCACAAGCAGGAAAAGACAGAACCAGATTAGCCAAGGCAAACCCCAAACAGAACACCTAGTCCAGCAAGGTCCATATGGCTACAGTAGGCTGGAGACAGGTCTGGTGATAATCCATGAAATGTGGCTTAGCCGGCCTAGAAACAGTCCTGGCACAGGCAGGACACATACTCTGGAGACTGAGCCTGGATAGCAATAATGTGCCCTGGGGCTGTTAGAGCAAAGCCCAAAGGCAGACATTGAGTGACCTCCTTGAGAAGAGATAGCTAGGGGTTTGGGTGCTGCACTTTGTTTTTGGCAGCTTCAGGCAGAGCCCTACTCTGTAAAAGTCATGGAGCCAAGGATCAGACCACCAACAAGACCAGGTTGGCTAGCTGTACACATGAAAGCAGATTATCACCAGCATGTGCTTCTGGGTGGATCAGGTGAGCCTACCTCCAGCAGGGTCTCTACAGGAACAGCCACAGCCCAGCCTGAGCCTCTGAGCTAGGGCTGAAGACACACACTGCCAAATCCATGCCACAAACGCTTTCAGACCCTCAGACCTCTCTGGAGCCTCCTACACACTCACACCAGGGCTCAGCTGACTCCGGGCACAGGATTCCTGTTTCCCGTTTCCCTACCTCATGTCCTCCAGCCTTATCCCAGCCTCCAGGAAATAAAGCCTTCCCCTCCAGGAAGCCACCCACCCCAAAGGAGTCTTCAGCTTCCCATGGCCAAGCAAGGGGGGGGGGGGGATTCTAATTCCTACCCCTAAAAGGTCCCCAGCCTGTCCTCCAGAGTGAATCATCAGTCTACAACCAACACATAGTGGTGTCTCCTCCTCCCCAGGGACCAGCCTCAGCATGCAGAGCCTCCAGAACACAAGGGCCCCCAGCAAGTAAACAGAGGCTACCAGAGAATTCCTCTGGTGGGGGACCACGGGGCCAGGTTAAATCAAGCCAGGGAATCCTACCCCAACCTCTAGGGACACAATCCCCAGGAAGGGAAAGCAGAGAGCCGGCAGACCCCTCCCACCATTCCAGGGCTGAACAAAGGTGGGAGCTGCCTGGAGTCTAGACAGTGTCAGTTCAGGCAGGGAGGGGCACTGGAGTAGAGGAGAGGTCTGCCTTCGTGGGGGACTGTCAACGGCTTCAGGGATATTAGGGGTCGGTGGGAGGCACTGCGGGGCTGGTGCTGCCTGGCTGGTTCCAGGGACAACGCATGAAGTGTCTGCCCCTGTCCTAGGGCAGGACGAACCGCCCCCACCCGAAGGCTCACCACCTGGAGGCGGCAGTAGCAGCAGCAGCAGCAGCAACAGGATCCGTGGCACTGGGACCGGAGCAGCCATGGCTATGCGGGCGGGCGGGCGGGCAGACAGAAGGACAGAAACCCCAGGTAGTGGTGCTGCCGCAGCCCCAGCGACCCGCGCGGTCGCCCAGCTCCCTCGCCCCACCCGGGCCGGTTCCCGGAACCCCCGCCCGGGAGGGGAGGAGGGGACGAGCGAGGGAGGAGGAGGCAGGGGAAGCGGACGCCCCTCCCAGCCTCCGAGCCAGTTCTGAGCCCGGCGTGGGCGCCAAAACTTAACTTGGGACCGGTTTCCGAGACGCGAGTAAGGGGACGCAACAAAGTTGCCTTCTGCTCCCTGGATACTTTGGCGGGGGTCAGTCCCCAGCCCTCGAGACGGGAGGTGGGGCGTTACGGGGAGAATCGGCTTCCTAACATTTAAGTGCCAGTAGTCCCAGCTATTTGGAGACAAGCAAGAGAATCACTTGAGCCCAGGAGTTTGAGGTTGCTGTGAGCTATGATGAAGGTACTGTCTCAAAAAAAAAGAAAGGGGAAAAAAATTTTTTTTTAAATTTTGAGACAGAGTCTTACTTTGTCACCCTCGGTAGAGTGCCTTGGCGTCACAGCTCACAGAAACCTCAAACTCTTGGGCTTAAGTGATTCTCTTGCCTCAGCCTCCCAAGTAGCTGGGACTATAGGCTCCCACCACAACGTCTGGCTATATTTTGAGACACGCTCTTGCTCTGGCTTGATTATCAGTTTAGCTAAGTGAATGACTCAACTTTGTTTTGGGGGTGGGGGACAGAGTCTCACTCTTTTGCCCTGAGTGGAGTGCCTGGCATTGTAGCTCACAGCAACCTCAAACTCCTGGGTTAAAGCCATCCTCTGCCGCAGCCTCCTCGGTAGCTGGGACGGGACTATGGGCATTGGCCAAAACGCAGAGACAGGGTCTCACTCTTGCTCAGGCTGTTCTTTTTTTTTGAGACGGAGCCTCAAGCTATCCCCCTGGGTAGAGTGCTATGGCATCACAGCTCATAGCAACCTCCAACTCCTGGGCTCAAGTGCGTCTCCTGCCTCCGCCTCCCAAGTAGCTGGGACCACAGGCGCCCACCACAACGCCCGGCCATTTTTTGGTTGCAGCCATCATTGTTGTTTGGCGGGCCC
>CAUYQV010090382.1:0-33875 GCA_963574575.1 Galagoides demidoff
GAAGGAAATGAACCAATACCTGGAAGCACATCACCTTCCTAGACACAACCAGAAAGAATTAGAAATAGTGAATAGACCTATATCATCACTGAAATAGCATCAACAATATGAAATCTCCCAGAAAAGAAAAGTCCGGGACCAGATAGCTTCACATCCGAATTCTATCATACATTTGAAGAGGAACTAGTACCTATATGATACAACCTTTTTCAAAGTATAGAAAAAGAAGGAATACTTCCCAACACATTCTATGAAGCAAATACCACCCTGATCCCCAAACCATGAAAGGATCCAACAAAGAAAGAAAATTATAGACCAATATCATTAATGAATATCTATGTAAAATATTCAATAAGATCTTAGCAAACAGAATTCAACAACACTTCAAAAAAGTATACACCATAATCAAGTTGGTTTTATTCCAGGGCTTCAAAGTTGGTTCAACAGAGGCAAATCTATAAATATAATACATCACACAAATAAGATAATAAACAAAGACCATGCGATTTTCTCAATTGATGCAGAAAAAGCTTCTGATAATATCCAGCATCCTTTCATGATCAGAGCACTTAAGAAAATAGGCATAGAAGGGACATTTCTTAAACTGATAGAGGCCATCTACAGCAAATCCACAGCCAATATCATATTGAATGGAGTAAAACTGAAAACATTTCCACTCAGACCTGGAACTAGACAAGAATGCCCATTATCTCCTCTGCTATTCAACCTAGTGATGGAAGTCTTAGCCATCACAATCAGGCACAAGAAGGTGATCAAGGGTATCCAGATGGGATCAGAGGAGAGCAAACTCTCTCTTTACAGATGATATGATCCTATACCTGGAAAATCCTAGGGACTCAACTACAAAACTCTTAGAAGCTATCAAGGAATACAATAGTGTCTCAGGATACAAAATCAGTACTTAAAAATCATTAGCTTTTATGTATGTCAACAATAGTCAAGCTGAAAATATAGTCAAGGACTCTATTCCTTTAATAGTAGTGCCAAAGAAGATGAAATATCTGGGAATTTACCTAACAAAGACATGAAAGATCTCTATAAAGAGAATTATGAAACACTGAGAAAAAAAAAATGACTGAAGATGTTAACAAATGGAAAAAACATATTATGCTCATGGCTGGGAAGAATCAACATTATTAAAATGTCCATAATACCCAAAGCAATCTACAGATTTAATGCAATCCCTATTAAAGGACCATTGTCATACCTTAAAGAGCTTGAAAAAATAGTACTTCACTTTATATGGAAATAACCTCAAATAGACAATACATTACTCAGAAATTAAAACAAATCAGGAGGCATCACTTTACCAGACTTCAGGCTGTACTATAAATCTATAGTGATCAAAACAGCCTGGTACTGGCACATAAATAGAGAGATAGATTTATGGAACAGCATAGAGAACCAAAAGATGAACCCAGCTACTTCTTGTCATTTTATCTTTGATAAGCCTATCAAAAATATTCAGTGGGAGAAAAACTCCTTATTTAACAAATGGTGTTGGGTGAACTGGCTCATAACCAGTAAAAGACTGAAACAGAACCTCCACCTTTCACCATTAACAAAAATTAATTCTCACTGGATAAAGGATTTAAACTTAAGGCATGAAACTACAAGAAGAAAAGAGTACAGGGAAAAAAACTTGAAGAAACCGGCCTGGGAGAATATTTTATGAGGAGGACCCCCCTGGCAATTTAAGCAACACCAAAAATACAGTACTGGGATCTGATCAAACTAAAAAATTTCTGCATGGCCAAGAGCACCATAAGTAAAGCAAACAGACAACCTTTAGAATGGGAGAAGATATTTGAAGGTTATGTTTCTGACAAGGGTCTGAGTACTAGAATCCAAAGAAAACTCAAACTGATTAATAAGAAAAGAACAAATAACCCCATTTCTATGTGGCCAAGAGACTTGAACAGAAACTTCTCTAATGAAGACAGGCATATGGCCTACAAACACATGAAAAAATGCTCATCATCTTTAATCATCAGAGAAATGCAAAACAAAACCACTTTGAGATATCATCTAACTCCAATAAGACTAGCCCACATAACAAAATCCCCAAACTTCAGATGTTGGCATGGATGCAGTGAGAAGTGAACACTTCTACACTGCTGGTGGGAATGCAAGCTAATACAACCTTTTGGGAAAGAAGTTTGGAGAATACTCAAGGAACTAAAAAGTTGACCTATCATTTGATCCTGTAATTCCTCTACTAGATATATATCCAGATGATCAAAAAATCATTTTACAACAAAGACATTTTCACCAGAATGTTTATTGCAGCCCAATTCATAATTCCCAAGACATGGAAACAGCCCAAGTGCCCATCAACCCATGAATGGATTAACAAATTGTGGTATATGTACATCATGGAGTACTATGTAGCCATAAAAAAGATGGAGACTTCACATCTTTTATGTTTACCTGGATGGAGCTGGAACATATTCTTCTTAGTAAAGTATCTCAAGAATGGAAAAAAATGTATCCATACTCAGTACTACTATGAAATCAATATATAATCACCCACACATTCATATGAATGGTAAAACATAACTATAGTCCAGAAAGTAGAGGGGAAGGGGAGGGAGGGAGTATAGGGGAGGGAGGAGGTGGGAGGAGAGAGAGTATTTGGAAGGACCTCACCTAATATGCATGATGAAATAGTACATTTCAAAACTATTAAGAAAAGAATATAATTGTGATATACGTGTTCATCAGTTCAATGTAAGCAACCCCATAAATGCATCAATGCATACAGTTTGATTTAATTACAAAATTGAAAATAAATAATAATACCAGGTGCCATTATGATTAACTTTTACTACAAATGGTGCCAATCTTAAGTGCTCTTGGATTTCAGAAGAAGGTGAAGAGTTAAGGTGTGTAGCACATTTCTCTTTACCTCTGCTCTTGAAAGGTCTGTCTGAGCTTTCCATGGAGCACCATGGAAACAACTAATATTCCTGTCATTAGAAACAAAAATAGATTCTGAAGTCAGGGAATTAGAACCATGAACGTGTATTACTCTGTGTGTTTGGTTGGTGTGTGTTTGCTCACATGTGTGCACACACTCACAGGTGCAGATATGTCCATTCATTGGTTAAGACTCAAGTCTTAAGCACCTACTGTGCATGAGTTATTGGGATGTGGTGGAGGAAGTGTAGGGACAGAGCGAATCTCTCTTTTCTTCTATGAAAGCCTGAGTCTTTAAATAAACTGACAGTAGACAGATTAACAGGAGAAAAGGCATACAAATGTGCATGGAGCCACACAAAATATGAGACTCAAAGAATGGCCAGATGATTGAAACTTAAATACCTTCTTCACAGGGGAGAGCAAAACAGGAACGGTAGGCAACTTTAGATGAAGAGTAAGTGCTTTGGTCCATAGCCTGGACCAAAGTTCCTCTGGGCTCTAGGAAAAGTGATGACAAATTATGGGAAGATAAAGGGCAGAATTTCACTATGAATAAGGGTTATCTTAATTATGCAAATGAAATCTCTCAGCCCTTAAAAGAATAGTTGAAAGAATAGGTGAAAGGTCTGTCCAGGCAGTATCCTGGGTATGGACACTTACAGTTCCCTCTCCTGTGATGAGTTAATCTTCCCTGGTTAATGTAGATTCCAGAAAGGGGGTCCAAAATAATTGTATTTCTTATGGATAAACTTCACTCAGACAGAAAAGGGAACTTAGAGAGAGTCCCTCTCTGTGCTTGGGGTGGGGAGAAGGTCAAAGAAAGACCCTTGTTCTGAAGCTTATTTCTGAGGCCTTTCCATCTTTGTTCAATGCACTTGGCATGCCATAGCTCCATGTTTCAGGGTACCATTTTCTGGGCCTCAACTAAAGCTAAAATGAATAAGGCATTCGTAGGGACATACATGTAAATGAATGAGTGCAGTACAGTGTTATGCTGTGAACAGCAATGAAAACAGTGCTCCCCAGCCCTGTCTGTGGTATTGATTTAAGTGTTGATGGTTGAGATGTGTGAGTATTCTGATCTCTCTATGCCTGTTTCCTCATGTCTTCAAAGGATCTGGGGCTGGGGGACACAGTAACAAAATAATGACTCTTCTCCCTTTCTTAGGGAGAAAGGTTGGCTTGTCTTGAGGTAATGACAGCATGTTTTTACTTACTGGGAAATGAGCCACATAAAAAGAATCATTGCTTTAATTGCTTGAGTACCATTGTCACATGCTGTAGTGATAGTGCACAGTGGGAGAGAAGCAACAGTGAGAATGCATTTTCTTCCTATTTCCCTGTTTACACAGTGTACTCAGAGTTAGGGGATAACTTTAGAGACTTGTTAGCTCTCTGTACAATTAAATATAAATGCTCACCTCAGTAGAGGCTGATCATGGGGAGCTGCTCAGTTGGGGGTGAGAAGATAGCAACTCTCCCTCTTATACATCTGCATAGCTTCCCCTGCCCTCATTCTTGAGAGCCCATGTCAGCCTGCATGGAAGCAAGTTAAAAGTGGGTTGGGGAATAGGATGAGATGGTTAAATGTCATGTATTCCCTCTACTTTCAGGGTGCTTTTAATAAGGCACTTCGGGCCAGGAAAGGAGAGATTTAGGCCTATTACATCTCCCTTACTGTTTATAAAATTTTCATGCGTTGAGCATCACTTTTCAGAGCCAGGAAAATATTTGTTGAGGGTAACTAAAAGCTGTAATGGCAGCTTTCTGCTGAGTGTTTATAATGATGATCCAGCTCTCTGATTCCCCACTTCTCCCTTCCCCCAACCCAATATGCTCAGTTGGCATCAAAATGGTGTGTCTGTGGCATGGGGCACAGCCTTTGTGAGTGGTGGCTTTTCCTCCTGATCACATGTTGTGGGAAAATCAGCAGGAACAGCAGCAAGTCAGTTCCAGGCCAGCACTGGCTCTTCCAATCCAGGGAGAAGTGGTTCTCACTTCCACTTTCATAGCCTTCCCTCCTCTCCTCTGGCCTCATGGCTGGCACTTTGATTATTTACCAAATTTTCTTTTACTTCTGTACTGTTTGCACAAGGCAATGATGAATTCAAAAAAGTAAGCGCGCAACCATCACTTTGTTCTAATGCATGGACACCTTGTCAATGCAAATGGGGACAGTGTGTAGGTTTTAGTGCTCTGGGCCTTTGAAACAGTGAAAGCTCCCTCTTTTGAGTGCCAGCAGGGCGCCAGAGCTCTGAGCATTTGTCTGCCTTTCTCCTCCTGACAGACTATAGCATACCTACTGCTCTTTCATCATCCTCACAAAGACATAAGGAGAAGTTTGCCAAGATGGAACACTGTTAAAGTGGAATTTCTGAGCAGTGTTGTATGATCCCCTCAGTAGATCTTTGAACCTCACAGAGATTTGACTATTCTTGGAAACAGTCTAATAGTTAGAATTCAAGAAACCTTGTGCTGGGATCATGTGGGGTCCTGAAATTGTACAAATATTTCATGGGAGCATTTTGCTGGGCCAAGACTTATTGCTTTATTAGACTCTCTATGGGAAAGATCTGTAACTCAAAAGAAAATGTTTAAATAAAAAAAGAGAAGACACCAGACTAGTTCATTTCTCTGTATTTCCATGCTGTTGGAAAACCCAAATCTGTGATTTCCTTCAGTCTTAACCTCTTCCCCCCAGAAGGCAGAAGACATAATCATCTTTTTCTGGCATTTCAAACGCAGTAAACTCAAAGCCCTGATGACAAGGCCTCACCAAACACTTGGATCACCAGTGTTTGCAGTACAACATCTGACCAAAAGGACACCATTTTAAATAACGAACACATGAGTGCTACCTGACAATAGAGATTTAGTTAAATCATTACACACGGATGACTGGCTGGTTTGCTTATACAACACATGTTCATTGTCACATCTCCCATGTTGGGCACTGTTTAAGGCATGTGAGATACTCAGTGAATGAATATTTCTGTCCTTATGGAATCTACATTCCTGTGGGGAGAGAAAGACAAAACCAATAAACATACATGTAAATTATACAGTATCCTAGAAAGTGATATGACTCCAGGGATAAAAAAAAAAAACAAGCTAGAGAAGGTTGGAGAGATCAGGAATGTGGTGGAGGGAAGAGCAGGTCAGACATTAAATGGGGTCATAAGGGATGGAGAACTCCTTGAGAAAGTGAGACTAGACCAAAGCTTTAAGGAAGGTGGGGCTGGTGCCACGGCCCACGCCTGTAATCCTGGCACTCTGGGAGGTCGAGATGGGCAGGTCACTTGAGCTCAGGAATTTGAGACCAGCTTGAGTAAGAGTGAGACAGGGTCTCACTAATTTTCTACTAAAAGTAAAAAAACTAGCTGGGTATTGTGGTGGGCACCTGTAGTCCCCACTACTCAGGAGGCTGAAGCAAGAGGATCACTTGAGCCCAAGAGTTTGAGGCTTGCTGTGAGGTATGATATCATGGCACTTTAGCCTGGACAACAGAGTGAGACTCTATCTCAAAAACTAAAAACAGACAAACAAAAAAATATTTAAGAAGGTGAAGAATTTAGCCAAGTGTATATCTGGGGGAAGGATGGCTATAGTAAGGACCCAGAATGGGAGTTGTCTGCTGTGTTCACAGAACTGCAGGGAGGACAGCCAGGTGACAGAGGGTAATGGCCACAGGCATGTAAGGAGGGACATGCTCTGACTTAAAAAGCTTGCTCTGCTTGCTGCATAGGGATTAGGCTGTAGAGGGGCCAGGCTAGGAGGAAGACCTGTCAGGAGGTTCCGAAAACCCAAGTGGAAGATGATGGTAGACCAAGGCAGTAGTTGTGGAAGTAGTGAAAATTGGCCCAATTTTGGAAACATTTTGAAGATTTCCTTATCAACTGGATGTTGGGCTGGAGAAGAGATAGGGATGGCTCCACAGGTTTTCATTTCAGCAGACCCAGAAAATGATGGTTAGAGCCTCAAGACTGAATGAAAAACAAGGGACTGAGCAAAGGTAGAAGAGTAAAGAGAGCCCAGGACTGGGAGTGACAAAATTGGACATGACGACATGTATTAAAATGGATTTCGAAAATTTCAGCCAAACAAGCAAGCCTCAGATAAGTAGCTCAGGAGAACATTTATCTTCCCTTATTTGGGATAGAAGTAGGTCATCAAGTTGGAAGAGGGAGCAAACTTGCTACTTTGTCCAGCGTCTCCCACAGATTTTCTTATGGATTAATCAGTGCTTTATCAAAAAACAGTATTTATAACCTCCATTGTTAATTATTTTCTACAATCTGTTAACATTCTTACATGCCTTACCAAAACTGTTAAAATATAATTGTGTGGTTAGTGACAGAAGAGCCTTGGAATCTCAATTCTGAATATAATTTTTTTAAAAAAGGAAAATTTTATTTTTCTTGAAAGCAATTTAGGAGAACATTTATTCCAATTCAATAATTTTATAGTTCGAGTGAGTGAGGCACAGATGACTACAAAGTTGGACAGTTAAGTTTGTGAACTCATCCTAGAAAAAGTGCTACACACCTCACAGCTGAGTATCACTATGGTCACCTTCAAGGTACTACCCTGGGTAAGCTATGCACTGATGCTGGTGCCTAGTCCACCTTTCAAAGCAATTTTGGAAATTTTTTTCTGGAATAGTCATCATAGCTGTTGTTGTATGAGATCTGACAATTAAGTTCACAAACTCATCCACAAAAAAGTATACATCCCTCATTACTGATATTCACTCTGGTCACCAGATGGCCAAGAGGAGTACTTTGAAGGTGATCAATTCAGCAATGAAGAATAGCACTTTTTCTAAGACTAGTTAGCAAACTTAATTATCAGGCCTCATAGCATGGTGTTTTCAAGGTTTATCCATTTTGTAGCTTATATCAGTATTTCATTTCTTTCCATATGGCCAGATAATTTTCCATCATATGGACATATCAAATTTTATTTATCATTCATCATTTAATGGACACTTGAGTTATTTCCACTTTTTGACTGTCAGGAATAATGCTGCTATGACCATTCATGTACAGGTTTTTGTGGGGACACATGCTTTCAATTCTCTTGGGGGTATACCTAGGAGTGGACTTGCCAAGTAATGAGGTAACTAAACATTTAACATTTTGAGGAACTTCCAACTTGTTTTTCAAAGTAGCTATCCCATGTCACATTCCCATAGCAGTGTATGAGTATTCTGTTTCTTCAAATCCTCTTTTATTCAGTCATCCTAATGGTTTTGCTTTGTGTTTTCTGATGACTGATAGCATTGAGCATCTTATTATGTGCTTATCACACATTTATAGATCTTCTTTGTAGAAATTTTTATTCAAATCATTTATCCATTTTTAAATTGGGTTGATTTTCTTTTTCCTGTTGAGCTCTAAGAGTTCTTTATATGTTCTGGATACAAGCTTCTTATCAGATATGTGATTTGCAAATGTTTTCTGTTATTTTGTAGACACCTTCTTGATGGTATCCTTCAATAAACAATAATTTTTAGTTTTTATGCACTATTTATGTCCTTTGCTTTTGCTGCTTGTTTTTTGGTGTTATATCTAAGAAGCCATTGTCTAATCTGAGGTAATATAGATTCATTCTTATGTTTTCTTCTAAGAGTTTTATAATTATAGCTCTCAGCTTCAGGTCTTTGATTCGTTTTAAGTTAATTTTTTCTATGACAGTGTATAAGATATGAATTTAACTTCATTCTTTTGCTTGTGGATATCTGCTTATCCTAGCATTATTTGTTAAAAAGACTACTTTTTTCCCCCATTATATTATCTTGTTACCCTGAACAGGAACCAGTTGATCACATATGTAAGGGTTAATTTCTAGACAATCCATTCTGTTCTATTGATTTATATGTCCAGCATTGTGCTACTACCACACTGTCTTGATTACTGTAGTTTTGTAGTAAGTGAAATCTGGAAATTTGAGTCCTCTAGTTTTGTTAATTCTATCTCAAAATAGTTTTAGCTATTCTGGGTTCCTTTCATTTCTATATGAATTTTAGAATAAACTCATCAATTTCTGAAACAGTTATCTTATGTCTTAATAGGCATTAGAGGAATTGCACTGAGCCTGTAGTTTGGAGTAGTTTAATAATATCCTCGAGTAGTTTAATAATATCCTCTTCAAATCCATGAACATAGGATAGCTTTCCATTTATTTAGACCTTAATTTCTTATAACAGTGTTTTATAGTTGGCATAGTACAAGTTTTGCACTTCTTCTATTAAATTTATTTATGATTATTTTTATTCTTTTTGTTTGTTTGTTTGCTTGTTTGTTTTAAGAGACAAACTCACTCTGCACTCAGGGTGGAGTGCAGTGGCCTAACCATAGCTAACTGCAACCCCAAGCTCCCTCCTGGGCTCAAGCAATTCTCCCACTCACCCTCCCAACTAGCTGGGACTATAGGTGTGTGTCACCACCATGCCCAACTAGTTTTTAAATTTTTTTTTTTTTTTTTTGTAGAGGGAGTGTCTTGCTATTTTTTCCAAGCTGGTCTCAAACTCCTGGCCTTTAGTGATCACACTATCTTGGCCTTCCAAAGTGCTGGGATTACAGGTGTGAACCATGGCACCTGGCCACCACCTGTTTTTAACATATGGGGGATTAGGGGGGTGCAGCTGCACACATTTGCTTACATATTGTCTTTGATTTGCTTTGTGCTGTAAGGGTAGGTCTGAGTCATTGCACCTGAGAACATCTGATCCATAAAGCCTAAAAATAGTTACTCTTTGGCTCTTGACAGAGTTTACTGATCTCTGTTGTAGAACACACTTTGCAAAAAAAAAAAATAAAATAAAATAAGCTGCTTCTTTTCCTCTTCTTCTTCAGAGAAGCTGTGAGGTTATGTGGAAGGAGAAATAGCTGTCATTTTATTTCATGTTGAGAGATATAAGTAAGATCGGATAGGATGAGTTTTGGAGTTAATGAGATCTGGGTTCAAATTCTGGACCATCACTTTCTATCTGACATCTCTGAAATTCTGCTTTTCCTACTTGAAATTTTGTTTTCCTTGTCTTTTGAGGGAAGAAAGTGACTTTCTAATGTCATATGTAAAAGCCAATGGTAGAACTGACCCCAGAACTTAAAACTTCTACCTTTTTGTCTGCTGTCATTTTTACTCTTTGAAAGTTAAATCTCTGACCAGGGGACACAATCTAAAAATTACTTCTTTTTCACCCCTCCACACTAAATTCTTTAATATCAACTTGCTAGATTTATCATTTATCTATATAGTTTTCTTCTTTTTCATAAAAATTTAAGTTCAGAAAACTATGTTCATTGCTCAATATTACGTGGAACAACTTATGTTTTCTTTTCTTTGCTGCTTAAGAAAAAGAGAAGTTATCTCTATTTCATAGCAAATGTATTCTGGTTTGACCAGCAAATTTGCAGGACACATTTGTACAGTCTATGATGAGACAGAATAATGCAGCAGTTCCAGCCCCCAACATTATTGCCAACAGGCTTCCAGCTCAAACAGATTTAAATTGGCTTCCTCTTGCTTCATATTTGAATCTATAGCAGAAGAATGATGGATAGACCAAAAAGAATCAAAATAGAAACTCTTCCACTATAAATAATGTTAGCCAAAGTGAGACTCTACCTTGGCTCAGTGCCTGTAGCTCAGTGAGTAGGGAGCCAACCACATACACTGACCGAGGCTGGTGGGTTTAAGCCCAGCCCAGGCCTACTAAACAACAATGACAACTCCAACCAAAAAATAGACGGGTGTGTGGTGGGCACCTGTAGTCCCAGCTACTCAGGAGGCTGAGGGAAGAGAATTGCTTCAGCCCAAGAGTCTGAGGTTGCTGTGAACTGTGATGCCACAGCACTCTATTGAGGGCAAAATAATGAGACTATGTCTAAAAAAAAAAAAAAAAAAGTGAGACTCTACCACTATACATATTAGCCAAAGTGAGACTCCACCACGTAAATAATGTTAGCAAAAATGATACTACCACCATAAATAATGTTAGCCAGAGCGAGAGTCTGTCACCGTAAGTGATGTTACCCAAACCTAAACTCAGGCGTATGCAGTGGCTCCTTCACAGTGTTGCAGCAATTACATTTGTTCAGAGTGGGCAGGTCCATATTTTTTCAGATCTCATGTTTTCTTGCTCTTTGACCCTTGAGAGTGGTTATGAAGCTCTTACTAATGTTCCTAATAAATACGTAGGATTTGGGGGTAAAGAGCAAGAAATCCTGAAAAGTTGCTTCTCGGTGACCCACCCTTAATTCATCCAAACCCCTGCTTTGTGAGAGGCTCATCTGTCTTGAAGGAATAGCTCTGTCCTGCAAGCTCCTCCACAAGCTACATTATAGTAGTTTCGAGCTTCCTCAACCAGTATTTATGACCTGGGAGTCACAGGTTGGTAGAAATTTACAAGTTTGTTCTAAATTTGCTGACAACAAATGGATTTGTCACCAGGCCTGCTAGCCCTGCCCTCAGGCTCAGGTCATGCAGCTGCAGTGAACGGCATTTTCCACTTAGTATCTCTACAAGGACAATCAATTCAGCAAGATATTTTGTTCCTTTAAAAAATGGAAAAAACACAATTATAAAATGGTCTTTCTCCTCTCACAACATCTGAACATATGAAAGAACTTGATCATTATTAGGTTAAGCTACTGACCTTTTAAGCAGTGTCTTGGTCCTGGGAATGATGAGTGAGTTGAGCCATCTGGAGATACCAAGGCAATTCTCCTATGGAACAAGTCATTCATTTAGTTGAGGGTGTCTAGGCTATTTGGCAATGACCCTGAAGCTTATAAAAGCAAAGTCATCCTACTGCTGCCTCAGCATAAGGGCACATGACCTTATCTGTTGCCAGGCAGGTAAATTCAGATATTAAATTGCTGTTGACAATAGCAGAAGTTTAAACTTAGCTGAATTGTTGGAAACTTAGCTGAAGGGTTGCTCTGACGTCAACAAACTCACCAGCTAGATCTAGGTAAATCTCTAGGAAAGCCAAGAATAAAATAAGGGCTCTAAAAAAGTAAAAATTTCAAAACTTTGTATGTTATGTATATGTAATATTTGGGGCCAAATCACATCATTTTAGTGTTTTTCTATAGATGTTCCAGACTTCAAATCTATCAAGTGCCAAGATTATTCTCTGATATGTATGTATATATGTACCTACGTGTATGCATAACTATAACATCTATATATATCAAAATAGTGGTGATATAGTCAAAGGCAGGCTTAAGGATCAGTAATTAAAGTTAGATAATATTCCTCACAGGAAAATATTAAGAATTGTCCTAATTTGAAATGGATAAAACAGATAATTTGTTGTCACCTGTTAAGTCAGGATACGCTTTAGCTTTTTTCTAGTTTATAACATACAAACCCCAGATTTCAGGGACTCAGACAGCGAGACAGAGTTTGTGTTCCATACATATCATCAGAGTTTGGCTCTTCTGAAGTCTGTTGGGCTCTACTCAGCTTGGCTCAGACTCGTAATTGTTTTCATTTTTGAGTTCAGACTAAGGGACAGCCCCTGCCCCTAGTGCATGCTGTTCTCCAGCCACACAGTCAGTTTTAAGTTTCTGCTTTCATGTGGTAAATGAATGCTGTGTTCCCTCATATCCCATTAGCTAAAGCGCGTGACATTGCCAAGCCCAAAGCCAAAGGATGGGTAAGCAGGATGAAGGCAAGGAGGGAGCAGGTGGGAACAAATAATTCCACGGTCAGTATTAGAGCTGTTGTCAGACTCCTTGGCTTTCTGGCACTCACCTACATTACTTAAAAAAAAAAAAATGATGTTCTCTATTGAAAATGACTCAACTAAAAATAAAAACCTTTTAGTTCAGTGTGCATTGGGGAAATTTGTGAGGCTTTAACTTACACACATATAGTGCTACACTTGAAATCCTGAAGAAACAACATCACTGTAATCAGATTGTTCCTGGTCATTTATGTTCCTCCACTGTTACTGGGATTGCAAGGCCGAACCGTTCTCAGGCACCTGGAGGGAAAAATTGAGACAACTTCTGTGAACCATCCCAAGGTGCTATATCCCGTTGCAGTAGAGCCTCAAACTGAATAATGTCAGTGTTGCCCAAAACAAGTAACAATGGAAGTAATCCAAGAACTCGTTTGTGTTTTGAGCATTGTTGGAATAATGTTAATACCTAATGTTGACATTAGGGTTAAATACTTTATCAAAATGTATAATCTGGGAATTTAATAAGTTTAAAAGTCATCATTAGTTGAAAGATCTTTCTGACTATGATGACTACTAACCAGAAAATGTAGAAATATCCCATTTCAAACTAAACTTTTTAATCTTTCAGAGAAGTCAGTTGTACCAACAACTGCAACAAATATTTCTGTAGCATATTCATTCCAAATGAAGGATTAATTCAAGGGCTGGAAAATACATTGCTAATCAGAGTATTCCATATTACTTAAGACATTTTAAATATGCTATTGCTATGGCAAGGTTACCAGTTGGTGGAAATTGATTTGATCAGGTCTTGAGACTTGAGGCACTTCTGATCAATAACGATAAAGATTGATCAAGCCTAAGGGTGAAATAAAAATTAGGTTTGATTGTGTTTATGAATGTGAAGAAACTAAATCTTCTTTTAATCTAGAAGCCTCAGTTTCTGCTTAGGCACATAGATAAAATGTGTGGTTGTTCACATATGGCAGTGGTTTGTTAGGGGTGGTAGGCAGAAGGAAGACCCTCCCAAAGGCAGAGACACAAGTCGACCGCACGCTTCCTCAGGATGGCATGTGTTGTTACCAGTTAGTGGAAGGCGTCTCGTTTTATGTTGTTTTATTTTGCTATTCACTTCCAAGCTCCTCGCCTTTGCAGCAACCACTCTAATAGGATTGATGAACGTCCTTGGGTTTGTATGAATAAACCGTACATTTTGTGTGTTTTTAAATTGAAAAGGTAATGTGGGGCTGTAATTTTCATTCCATTCTTACATTTCTTACTTTAACTACATTATTAAGACAGTGCTGTGCAGCCGTATGCTTCACTCTTCTGTGACTGCATAATGTGGCCCTGTGGTATCCGTAAGCCTTCACATGCCCGTTCCCCAGTACCCCAGGGCTTCTCACTCCCCACTGTCTTCCACATACAACACTGTCATGAACACTGTACATGTGTCTTCTTGTAAACCTGGGGCAGAATTTCTATAATCTCCACATCGTATAATGAGTTTGCTACTTTATCAGACATTTCCATTCATGATTTAACTAAATTGCTGCCTGACTTCTCTCCAGATTGCCTGACCCTGTTTATGTTCTTCCTGGCGAGGTGTGCAAAGGATTTATTCCCTCTTCTCCTCCCTGCCTTACCTTTCTTAACAATATTTGAAATCTGAATGTCTAATTTTGGTCAGTACGGCAGAAGTCTCTTCTCCCCTTCCCCTTAATTACTAGTCAGGTTGAACATCTCTACCTATGTTTATTAGCTATTTAGGTTTGCTTATATATGAATTAGCTAATTATATTTGGTTTTTATCTTTTTCTTGTTTATCTTCCAGACATTTTTATTATCTATGTTAATATTTTACTGGTGTAGACCCTCTTTTAGTTTGTCACTCATTTGTTAATTTTGTTTTACTGTTTGGTTAACAGAATCCTTATTCTGCTGTGCTCACATGTACAATTTTTTCACTCTGTGGTTTATGCTTTCTTTTTTCTTCAACATTATTTCCTTGCATTACCTTTTACTACCTAGAGTCACTTACCTTTCACATTTTAGTCCTTAATCCATCTGTAGTTCACCTTTGCGTATGCTATGACTTTGGAATCTAGCATTCCTTTCTTCACACAATTTCCCGACAGAAATTATTGAATAATTTAACCTTTCCTCATTAAACTGTAGTGTCATCTTTATCCTGAATCAAGTTTCAATCTCTGTGATTCTATTTGTGACCTCTTGCTTCTCTTCTGCTGGCTTACTTTTTCGTTTGGTTGGTTGGTTGGTTTTTATTTTGTTTCTATGTCAGAACCACATTTGCTGTTTTTGTTATTATTATCATTATTATTATTATTACTATCATTTGGTCATTTGTCTTAATAATTTCTAGGGTGTGTCTACCGTATTTGTTTTTCCCTTTCAAAATTGACTTGGGTTTACATGGTTGTTTTTTTATATAAATTTTAGAATATGTTTTCTAAATTGTTCTCAAAAACTGCCTTTAAACCAAATTGAGGTGTGGTTCTTAATAGATTCCAAGTCCAACAGAAATCATCTCTGGGTGTGTTGCTCTTGAGCAGCTGACTTTCTTTGTAGGCTAAACTCACTCCCCTGCTGTGGGTCCTCAGGGATACTATTCTCACATAATGTGTATTTTCCTATAGTAGCATTGTCTGAAAGCTAAGGCAAAAGTCACCCACAAAGAGAAGACCACCTTTGGGCAGCAGAATGCGTATTGAATTGGACTTAGAGTCCAGAGTTACAGACACTAAAGTAAAAACCAGGAGCCTTCTTAGAGTAAATGAACATAGAAATGTCTGCTAATATTGTAGCAAATGTTGCAAATGGTGAATTGTGCAAAAATTGATCTTTATTTTTCACACTAGTATCTTGTTGATTTGAGCTGCTATAACAAAGTACCACAGACTAGGGGACTTCAAGTAACAGGGATTTATTTCTAACAGCTCTGGAGACTGAAAGTCCAAGATCAGGAGCAGCAAGAGATAGCGAGCTCTTGTGTGTCCTTCATGGGGATTCTAACCCAATTCACGAGGCCTCCACCCTCATGACTTAGTTACATCCCAAAGCCTCACCTACTATCACCACCATGAGGGGTAAGATTTCAACCTATGCATTTTTTTTTTTGGCAGGGGGGAGGCAAATACTCAGTCAATGGCAAACACCTTAAAGTGGCCATTATTTCTTTGTGGTCTCCCTGGTTCACGCTTGCCCTGGAGAAGGTATTCTCCACATGGCCGCTGCAGAAGTGTGACTCAGAAGAGGTCAGGGACCCCACTTATACTCCGTTCACTGTCACCCCAGTGCTCTCAGAACAAACTCTGAGTTCTGTGCACCCTTGCCTCCCTCTGTGGCCTCATTTTCTACCAGCTCCCTTCTCAGACACCATCTCCAGCCACACTGAGCTTCTTCGGTGCCCCCAGCGCACTGGGTTGGCTGCTGGCTCGGGGCATTTGCACTGGCTGTTCTCCTTACTCCGCATGCCATCCTCTCCTGACTGTTTTGTGGCTGCCTCTGTCTTGGTTTTCTATTCTCAGCCTACATGTCATCTCCTCATAGAAGCCTCCTTTGACCACTAAGTTTAAAGTGGCCACCAGGTCAGTTGCTTGTACATTACCCTATTTTATTTCTCTCTCTCAAGTAGAAAATTAAACTGGGTATTGGTTGACTCTCCCCCCTAGAATGAAAGTCAGCCTGGCACGGTGATTCACACCTGTAATCAGCATTTGGGGAGGCCAAGGTGGGGAGATTGCTTAAAACTGGGAGTTTGAGACCAACCTGGGCAACATACTGTGAGCCCCCCCCCCAGGTCTGGAAAAGGTTTTTGTTAGTTAATTTAAGTAATTTATTTATTTAGTTTGGAGATAGGATATCACTCTTGCTAGGCTGGTCTCAAATTCCTGAGCTCAATCAGTTCACCTGCCTCAGCTTCCCAGAATGCTATGATTATAGATGTAAGACACCTTACCCAGCCTCTGTAAAAATAATTTAAAAATTAGCTAGGAGTGGTGGCAAACACCCTGTAGTCTCAGCTACTCTGGGGCCTGAGGTGGGAGGATCACTTGAGCGCAGGAGTTCAAGGCTCTTGCACCAATGCACTACATCCTGTGAGATAGGGCAAGATCCTATCTCTAAAAAATAAAATGAAAAAATAGAGGCTATTGAAAAATACTTAGTGACCAAAGAACTTCAGAGGCTGTCATGTCACTTTGTTAATGTTTTCCCTGTCCCCACAAAAGTTTTGTGGGCAAAAAAGTGGGAAAACAACAGGGTTCTAGTTAGATAATCCACATGGGTCCTCTTTCTCCATGGTAAAGAGGTATTTACATTTGGACATTTTATGCTGGACACTCTGATTTTCAAATAGTGGCTGAATCTTATGATACTAAAGAAAACTGTAGACTTCTTAAATATTAGTTCTGGGAAGAAATTTAGAACATTTCCTACTAGCCTTCTTTAGAAATGAAGTAATCAAAACAATTAACACAATTAACATCTGTTAAGTGACTTGCTCAGTATGGGAGTTAATCTCTAGCAAAGCCAGGAGCAGGTGTGTGTAAAAAAACAACAATTATGTTTTCGGAGACTTGAGGCCTTTCAGTTCAGGATGACAAAGGGAGCAACTGCATCTACCTCTCCTCCACCCCCCAACCCCCGTTTCCCCATTGTGATGACAGGAAATATTACAAATTATATTGCCACTAAAAAAACACAAACTCGTGAGATCAGTCAATAGGAAGTTTAAAAGAATTTCTAAAGAACAAAAAAGCAGATGGCATTGGGCCGGCAGAAGAAATGCAGGGCAAATCATAGTCCAGGAGCTTGTTGACAGTGCAGGTCACCCCAGAATGTCCAGGGGCTCCCAGCTTAACCAAGGCTATGGGCAGGGTGGGATAAGGCAGTGCTCCCCTCCTTTTTGGAACCAGGGACCACTTTTAAGGAAGACAGTTCTTCCATAAATAGAAGTGGGTTAGGAGGATGGGACAGGGGAGGAGCTCAGGTGGGATGCTCTGTGGTGGTTGTAATAGGCTGTGAATTGGTACTGGCCTGCAGCCTGGGGGGTGGGGACTACAAAGCTAGGGGACCTCGGTTTGTACTGGCAGAATGAGACAGCAGGCCTCACTCCACTCCTAGGCAGGCCTGGAACTGCAGCTTGAGCCTTTTGGCTAAAGCCAGAGAACTCTTTGTAGAGAAAGGCGCTTTCCTACTGGGGAGGCACCTAGTGAGAGTACTGTGGTTTTAGGGAGACAGAGCAGAGTCTGAATAATCTTAAGACCTCTACACCAGATGTAGGTGGGAGGAGAAAAGATAGGATAGATGTTTCTCATTAGCAGTGGAATATTCTGAACACTTCTATTTCCAAACTACAGTCATCTCTACTCTGGCAATTGGGGGTCCTATTTCCTGCACCCACACCATCTCACTGTGCTCCTCAAACATATTGTACTTTGGAATCACCTGTGGAGCTTTAAAAAGTTCTGATGCCCAGGTTCCACCCTGGGTTAATTGGCCTAGGGTGAGATCTGGACATCTGCATTGCTTAAAAATATACCGGGGACTAAAATGTCCTCAAGGTTGAAGACTGCTCCCTTACTCAGGAAGATTGTATACAAGCTTTCTGATTAATGGTGTTCTTCATTCCCAAGTAAGACTCATATTCCAGATCACCACATCTTGCTGAATTTAATTTCATGTAAATTATGCCGACATAAAGCTGATTTTAAGAAAGAGAGAGAAAATCACATTTTGTGAAAACCAAGATGGGAAACTACTAATTTTAAAAGAACAAATAGAAAATTGTCTAAAAGGGAATAGAAATGAGAGAAAATGGGCAGAGGAAGAATGTTTAAGAAGCTATAGTTAGTATCCACAAAGCGATTAGAGGAAAAGCCTTTAATATTTCCCCACTCAGTTTGACGTTAGCTGTGGGTTTGATGTATACAGCCTTTATTGTGTTGAGGTATATTCTTTCTATATCTAATTTCTTGAGAGTGTTTGCATGAAAAGATGTTGAATTTTTTGAAATTCTTTTTCTGCAATGATTGACATGATCACTGGTTTTTTGTTCTTCATTAAAGTGATGTTCTTTCATTTTGTTCTTTCATTAAAGTGATGTTTTACATTTATTAACTTGTGTACATTGAACCATCTTTGCATCTCTGGGATGAGTTCCATTTGATCATAGGATAGAGATATTTTGTAAAGCTTCCAAAGTGGAGAGGAGGCAGAATGCAGTGATAAGAATCAGTCAGAGATGGCACTTCTCACAGCAGCCCTGTATGAGCAGACAGAACAACGATGAGTTGAGATTTATGTGGAGAAATTACTCTGAACCTAGACTTCCGTAGACACCCAAACTATTATTCATATAAAATAGCAAAATCAAGATATTTGCTGGCATTCAAACTCTCAAAGTTTACTGTTGAAGTGGCCCACGTGAAAAAAAATTCTTGAGGGAGTAATCTTCACCAAACAGAAGCAAATTCAAGGAAGAGGATGGAATAAAACAACAAACATAGAAAAGAGTGGTAGCTGAAAATGACCGATAAAACATGAAGAAAGTTGAAAAGAAATTAATAGATAATTTATTATATCTTAATGCTCCTGGCTTTTTTCTGCTGAGTGTTGAGGGATTTACTGATACAATATGGACAAAATAGAGAAGTGCTAATTATAGCTTTTGAAAAAGAGCATAAATTTTGTAAATCTTGGCACTGAAAATAATGTGAAAAATCTGTAACTGGAAAGAATATGAGTGCACGATGTTGTTTATTTTGATGTAACAGGCACTACCCAAGATTAATAAATCTAGAGAAGACTGAAAATAGGTAATTTAAATAAATCATAGTAACCACAAGTTTAAAAAAAATCTATACAAAAAGAAACTAGGAAGAGTGGGGTAAAATGAGGAAAACTTTACAGAATGCCTTATTCTGGCTGGGCACCGTGACTCATGCCTGTGATCCCAGTGCTCTGGAAGGGGGAGGGTGAAGAGGGAGGATCCCTTGAGCTCAGGAGTTTGAGACCAGTCTGAGCAAGAGCAAGACCCCATCTTTACTTTAAAAAAAAAAGAAAGAAAGAAAGAAAAATTAACCAGATATCATGCCCAGTACCTGTAGAGATGCTGTGGCAGGAGGATTGCTTGAGCCCAGATGCCACAGTACTCTAGTCTGGTGCAAGAGCGTGATTCTTTCTCCCAGACCCCCCTCCCCAAATCTAAAGAAACCTGATTTTAATTAAAACTACCAAAGTCTTTCTCAGATGTGTGATTTTACTATTGCAAATTAAGTGTGCACATATATATTTTGCTTGATCACTATAAAACTTTCAATGCAGAAGCTTCCTGAGCCTGTGAAAGTCAGTAGCTAAAATTATTACATTTAAGACACTAACTCAAAGCACAATCCTTGATAGTAGGACTCACAGGAAGACCATCAGGACACTGGCATCCTCTCCATAGTGAAGGGAGTTGGCTTTTCCAAGAACGGAAAACCAAAGAAGAGCAGATTAGATGGATCATTGGTTTTCTTTCATGGTGGACAAAAGCCAAAACCACTTTTCTGTCTAATAAGGTCAACTACCTGAAACCAAAGAGATGAAAGAAAAAAGAGAGTGATTCTAACGCCAGAGAAAGGGGCCCTTCACGGGACCTGCTACTGAACTGGAGCATCTAGCCTTTCAGGAAGTAGCAATGAATAAACAGATTTGTAACTTGGCTCCCTTGGCTTGAAGAACAAAGAAAGTTTTCAGATGTTGTGGTAAATAAAGCCATGACTGGTGACATTTAATCCTATAGTGAGTGGATCTTAGCAAAGTGTATTGATTGCAAAGTGCTTTGGGACTGACCAGAAACATACTCTAACTAAGCCTTTTTTTTTTTTTTTCGGTTTTATAAAGGAAAGTTAACAAAACCCACAAAGCACAAACTCTAGTCCTAAATACTTACTGAGTTGACAGATAAAGATTTATATCAAATCCATATCATTTCAAATTTGCAAAATATATTTTCCATGTCAGCCATATTGCAAATGCATCTTTCACTTCCCCTATCCTAGGATGATTTGGAACTATTTATTTATTTTTTTTGGAGATAGGGTCTTGCTCTTTCACCCAGGCTGGAGTACAGTGGCACAGTCACAGCTCACTGTAACCTTGAACTCTTAGCCTCAAGTGATCCTCCCACCTTGGCTTCCTAAAGTACTGGGATTATAGGAACCAGCCTCCAGGCCCCACCTGGAAATATTTAGGTCAGAAAATGAGTCATTGCATTGTGTTAATTCGTGAAAATCAATATCACCTTCATACATATTTAAACTGTTAAATTAATGTATTTGTTAAATAAAAAAAACAAGCAAAGATCGGATGCCTGGTAGAGATTTCCAATAGAAACAGAACATGAGATTGTTTTTTGGAATAAGCCTCATCATAGAACCAAAAGAAACCCTTAGCAATTAGAATGGAGTTGGCAGACTCAACCATCCACCACAGAATGAACCTCAACAGATGTTGGGTCAGCTGACTTTTTAAATATTAACCAAGAATTAAAAAGTCACTCCCCTAAATTGCTACGCCTTGGTCTTGCCTTTACCCTTACCTGCTGAACAACCTCATATACGAGATTTCTGCCAGGCACACTAGTGCACTATGGATTAGAAATCACAGTGTCTGGAGTGGACTACAATATTACTAAACGTATTTCATATGATCAGTAATCTTTTAATCATAGGATTATGAAGGAACTCAGAAATCATTAAAATCCCTGAAGCATTTTTAAGGACAGTTGAACAGAGTACTCTGTGAGTATACATTTGATCTTGTTCCATAGAGACACAGAATTATAGTTTCTGTTTTGTGAAGTATCAAACACCACTCACTGGAAGTTCTGAGACATTTTTGTACTTGTGAAGGTTCATGGTCTGGTGTAGCCAGAGCACTCTGTTTGCTTCAGTTGGTTCAATGCACATTTATTAAGTTCTACTTTTGCAACCAGCTGGGGATACCCAGATGGCTATGAGCCAGTCCCTGACCTTCAGCATCCAGAGGAGACAGAGGTGTAAAGGTGAAGGGAGTCCTCTGTAGGGGCAGGGATCTTCTGTATACCCAGCAGCCAGCAATAAGCATGTCATAATTGGATGCGTAGCAAATCCTGGTTTAATAAATAAAATATCATGAGAATATATACAGAAGCAGCAATGCTGCAAAGGAGTGGAGACAGGAAGACTCCAGCTGAGTCCTCGTGTGTGGCTTTTGGGGAGGGGGAGCAGGTGAGAGGAGCCCAGCTGAACAGAATAATGCATGTGAAGTCCCTGAAGGGTGAAATGGTGTGTGGGTTTGGGGAATAAGGACAGTTCCATTTTCCTGGAAAATCAGATGTCTGTGGAGAAGCCATGAAGATGGCGCGGGGGAGATGGGAAGCAGCAGATTAAGCAGCACATTCTGAGTCTTCTAGCTTCTAAAAGGGGGAGTGTGATGGAGGAGTACCTATGCTCAGAGTGATTTCTCCATGGCAAGGATAGATTGGAAACCGTGAGGACCCTTAGAAGGTCATTTAAAAAAGTCTAGTGAGGCTGGGAGCGGTAGCTCACTCCTGTAATCCTAGCTCTCTGGGAGGCTGAGGAGGGTGAATTTCCTAAGTTCAGGAGTTCAAGACCATCCTGAGCAAAGTGAGAACCTGTGTCTCCCCCAAAAAGAAAAACTAGCCTTGTATTGCAGCGGGAGCCCGTAGTCTCAGCTGCTTGGGAGGCTGAGATAAGAGGATCACTTGAGCCCAAGAGTTTGAGGTTGCTGTGAGCTATGACGCTATGATACTCAACCCCGGGGCAACTGAGTGAGACTTTGTTTCAAAAAACAAAGAAAAATCTAGTGAGTGGTAATGAGGGTCTGAACTCTAAACTGAAGCAGTAGCAGCTGAGAGGATGAATTTGAGAGAGATTTGGGAAGTAGAAATTAAGGTTTGAGGTGGGAGAAGGGACCAGTGAGGGAGAACAGGAATCTGGGATGAACCTTGTGTTCTGATTGGCTATACGCAAGGGAGGGCTGCTTAGCAGAGCACAACCTGCAGAGAAGGTGAGGAAGGCGAGATGAATTGATGCCTACGAGACATCCCGTTTATACATAGTAAGCAGTTGGTTACCTCAACGTGGAACTCAAAAGCTCCGTGCAGGCTGGAGACGCAGAGTGTGGCCCTCGTGTCTGGTGCTAACTGCGGGCATGGGAGAGACAGGCTGAGGGAGAACGCAGAGCAAGTGACCAGGGTCATGATCTCCCAGCGCCCACTGCCATGTGGCCATCGCTTGCAGATAGAGTTCATATGACACTTAGTGGTGATCATGATTATTGAAGCTAGAAAAAAGATTGAAAGAAAATAGTATGGAGAAAAAATTGGTGTTATCAAATTATCCTTTTTTATGTTTAGAATTACTTTCTCTGGAGGAATAGTAACTCATAAAGAAAAAAACATAAATCATAAGCTAAGGAAGTTAAAAACTTATTTTACATACTTGTTAGCATGTTGGGTGTATAAATTGTTATACATTTGTTTTACTGAAGATCATATGATAAATATATTCCGTTATTTTTTGTTAGGGAAAATATTTGTCCATAAATCTAAATTAAAAATTGTTCCTAGCGCATAATATTAAGTAAGTATTTGATGTGTGGGTACAGGTAGAATTCTGAGTTGTATTAACTAAATATGTGGATAATAAAATGTATTTTAGTTTTATTTTATCAACACTTAAAGTGAAAGAAAAACCGAGAAAAAATGAGGAAATGAGAAAGGCCATGTAATGGCCACACACAACTGTCCTCCACAATGCAACCACGTCCACCTAACAATGATCATTACCAGAATTTCAACACATCTTCTATTAGTTTTTCTGTACATATTTTCATATACTTGGTAGCATGTTTGGTATATAAATTCATATTCTTCTTTTTTAAGATCTTATTATAAATATTTTCTTATGTTTTTAAAAACTCTTCATAAGCATGATTTTTAATGGTAAAATAAAGAGGACCATCACCTTCCAATTATTTACCTACATATTCTTTATTGTTCAACATTTAGAATAAAAATTTTTTAAATGTCACTTTTTATAAGATTTCTGTCCATTGCAAATTATTTTCTAGGGATATATTTCTTGAACTGGAATTACTAAAACATATGAGCATTTTAGGACTCCTATGGCCAAATTACCTTTTTCAAAGATGAAAACAATTTTTACTTCCATTTTCTTCATATATTAATCCCTGGAGACACTAAATAATGAAGCATGTTAAAAAGCCTGCATGAGGGTTCAGTGGGAATTGAGGGTCACATTTCTGTAAAGTTGGCCTCATTGTAAACAATAATGACTGTCTCTTTTTTCATTTAACCTTTATGTTAAAGAACTTGAAATGGAATTGGAAGCACAGTGTGTTTATGTGCGTTTTGGATGCTTTCACTTGAAAATGCTTCTTTAAAAGGAAAGCATCAAGAAATGCTTTTCTAACTGGCACAGAGGGGAAGAAGGTTATTTTGTTTTTAGCATAATTACTCAGTATTTAGCAACAATTATCTATTTTGGAGGGGTTTTATGATTTATTTGCAAAAACAAACAGAAACTGTCTCATTTATTCCAGAGCAAAGCCTTTGGGAGGCAGCAGCCAAGAGCTATGTTAGCACCTCGGTTGTTCCGGGAGGAGGCTACTTAGCTGCCATGGTGACAGGTACCATGGAAATAGACACACTTCGTCAGATGTTTCCAAACGCTTTGGGGAGATGCAGCACTTGGGTGGAATTTTCTAGCTGCTACATCAACATACCAACCCTCGTTTAGATTCTGTTGATAGGTCTGACCTAGATTTTTTTTAAGGTTCTGTTTTAAAAATTACAAAAACAAACTTTAACCTCCTGGCGATAAGATAAAATGAGAACAGTTTGCAAGGTCACAGTCATCTTAAGCAGATATGTGTGAATGCTCCATAAAATGTGGTACTCGAGAGGACTGTGGACTTGGAAGGGTCTGTGGCAGCAGGTGATACATCGCCCCCAGGCTCCCCGTGAGCTGAGCAGTTCAGCTTCTCCTCCCTGGCCAGATCAGTGTTGATTTTCGCAGTGACAATGTGACCGTATTAAGAGTGACTGCTAACAATATGTTTCTCTAACTACTCAACCCTCTATGATACCCTAAACAGTTGTTAAGCCTGCTTATTCCATATGGGGGGGAAATTAAGGCATAGAGAAGAAATAAGACCTCATGGTCTCAGCTGGGAAGAGGTGAAGGTTGGATGGATACAAGTCAGAGCCCCAGTCCCAGTTTTACTCCACAGACACTGATACAAAGGCAAAGATGCAACCTAAGTCACAGGGTACGCACGTCATAAACTGCAGATTCCCAGACCCCCATAATAGATGGTGCAGTTTAGCAAAGAGGGCTGCTCTGGTGCTTAATTTGGGTGCAGCCAGAGAGCCCCTGACGCTTCCGAGGGAAGCCCAGAGTACTTCTTCAGTTCATACCCAAGCACCCCTAACAATTATACCAAAACATGATAATACTTGACACCAACAGTCAAGTTAGGAATTAGGTTGGCTTGTTCCAACCAGGTCCCCGCCTGTTCCTGGTCTTTTCTGAACACTGTTATCCATCACAATCCAATCTCTTACTTTCCCAGCCCCAAGAGTCAACAGGATGTGGACACTTTCCTTTTTTGATTTACTATTGAATTCAAGATCCCAATAGAGTTAGACACTAAGACCTTGCACCTGTATGTATGTACTGTTCTTAAATTCATATGTGCATAAGAATTACCTGTAGCGCTTGGTAAACTGCAGATTCCCAGCCCCCCATTCTAACTCAACAAGCCTAGATGGAGCCCAGGAAGCTGCATTTTTAGCAAGTGCCTCTGCAGCTTCTGAAATAGGTGTTCTGTGGGCCACACTCTGTGAAGTCCACGGAGCGGCTTGTCAGGGTGTCAGAGTCCTTTCCACAACCCATGGTCCTAGCACGGTGGTGTGCGGGGCTGAGGAGGAGGAGGTCCTGAGGCGAAGCCTGTGCCTCTACTCCTGGGCCCCCAGCAAGGAGCCTCCAGCCTTGCTGTTCCAGCAGGTGCTGAGGTCCCCACTGGACCTCTCTACGTGGAAGAAAGGAAAGCCTTCAGCATTCACAGAAGATGAGGCACACAGTGGATGAACAGGGTCACAGCAACTTACAGTTGAACTGAACTGGCCCCTGAGTCCCTGAGTCCCTAGGAGTTGTCTGTAATGACCTAAATGGTCAAACTGATTTTCTTCTTTCAGTGGAAACCAGAAGATATATTAAATGATGCCATTTTCTAGTCTTTAGGAGAAATGTGAAGTTTTGTAACTCACTGATGGCTTCTTTCTGGCAGTTAGGAAGGCGAGGCTGGAGGAGCTAAAATGACTGAGCCAGGCCACTTCAGCATTAGCATTCAATCCTTAGATAAAACTCGGAGAAAGGACCTCTTCCCACATTCCCCGTGTGCCCCACCACTGCTGCCTCAGCCTGGGCAGCATTCTAGATCCTCCCTGAGTGCAAAGCAGGACGTGCCAGTTGGGTTGTTTTCCGGGGTTTATGTGGCACCTTGCCCCTTCCTGGCAGCTGAAGGGATGCTCACGTCCTTCCCAGGCCACGGCCCGCTAGTCATTGTTGTAAGTAGCTCTGAATTATTTGTCTTTCTGTAACGCCTGGAATAGCACTGAGATGCCAAGATTGGAGCGGGCAAAGAACGTTATTTTTGTAAGAAATACTATTTTAGGGGATTATTTTAACATTAAAAGACATAAAGGGGCCATATGGTTTGTTAGGAAATTGAGCAGGGAGTTAGTCACTTTCCCACTTTCTCTTAAATGAGGTCATGATTCTGGAGTTACCAGCACCTCTGGAAGCTGAAAGGATGGGGAAGTGGGGACAAATGCTTTGCATCAACTCAGGAAAAAGGCTTCCCTTTCCCCATTTTCCTGGGGAAGCTGGATGCATATCTCCTCCAGCAGGGTGATTACACCTGCTCTGTTTGTTGTCTCCCCCTCAGGGCCAGATGTTTTGTTGTCTGTTTTGTTTTAGTGACTCAGAGTCTCTAGTTTTACTACCAGTCTCTTCGTTCATTTCCTTTTACATCACACTCTGTCCGCTTACTGCAGTATTTGGCTCCCCAAGCTACATTTCAAATCATAAATCTCTCCCTACGGTTCCTAAAAAAAGATTTTTTTCTGTTTATTTATTGTTTTTATCCCCAAATTATAATCACTGTTTTCTCATTGATCAGATTAGTGAGGTAGCCTGAAAAAGATGCCCTGAATGACCTACAATGAAAATCAGACGGAGACAATTCTCTCTGCCTGTCTGAGGCTCAAAATCTGAGAGCAATCAAACTGATGTCGCTTTTTAAATTCTGAAATGGGACAACATTGAATGTGTTGCATCAGTGTAACTTAAATATTAGGTATATGAGGGCTAAAAACTGGGATTCTGGAGGAAGGGTGTCAGAACGCACATCATGAGAGGCCAGGGAGCAAGGCCCGCAGAGTTCCGAGCCGGAGGCCGACTCTCCTCACTGGGAAAACGCGGCCAGGGCAGTCCTGGACGGAGCCAGGACGTACACATTTGGGACCGTGAGCTCTGCTTTCCCACATAGGGCATGATGACTGTGATCAGTGGGTTCCCATCACCGCATTTACAATGCCCTGCCACAAAACCTCTGCGGGCTACACCCAGCTCCGAGAGGACACACGTGTCTGGGCCTCATCACTTTGCGGCGCTGTGGTTAGTTCTCGTGTTTCATGATTTAAGAGCTAGGGACTGGCTATTTTTTCAGTGGTTACGGATGACCTGAGAAACCTGTTAAAATGCAAATTCCAGGCTTCATCCTCAGCAATGCTGATGTGGTTCATTGAAGAAAGGTCCGGAACTTTTTATTTTTACGAGTACATTTTTAATGAGTAAAAATCCAAGTGATTTTTAAAGCAGTGAACAGAGTTACTCCTGTGTGCTGCTTTTTGCCTCCCCCTTTTCATGCAGCCCTGCCTTGTCTGTGACTTTCTCTAACACTCACCATGTTGGTGCGTGCACCATTTGCCCCCAAAAGTCTTTTCCTGTCATCAGTTAAGTCGGCATCACTTAAGCTGTGACTGCAGTCTTGGGCTTCTCAAATGATCTCATTTGGGCATCCTTGCTTCAAACTCTGACTTATCTTTCAGGCCATAAAACTACAGATAATTAATTGAACCTGTTCTCTACCTGCTGCCACTACAGTTACAAACACTGATGATGATGACATTCTCAAGGTCATTTCTATGCCACAGAAAATAAACAGTGGCTTTTGCTGTGTACCTAGGGCCTTCAGAGGATGGAGTGTACACAAAAGACACCGCGTGGTTGGCTGCCCTTCTCCTATCCACTAGACATCCCTGAGCTTCCCCCATAATGGTGCCTCTGCTGCCATCTGGGGGGTGTGTGTACACCTGCGTGTTCTCCTGTGCACACCCCACTGGGCTGTAAGGGCTTTGTGTGACTTGCTCACATTTATGTTCGGCACTTGAAAAAAGCTTGACCCCATGATAAGCTTTCAAAAAAACTTTTGAGTGAATGAAAGAAGCTATCAATTCTCCCTAATTTTAGGTGAGGAAGGTATTTAATGCATATACGCTAGCCCCATTATACATTGTTACAGATCACTTGTCTTTTTATTCTGTGCCATGTGCAATTTTTGAAGTACTTGTGTGTTGCTCTTTGCCACTTCTTCCCTTTTTTTATGCATCTTTCAGTTCAAAATTATTTGTGTCCAGTTTCTTCCTTTTTACAGTGAACCTCTGAACACCTACTGACTCTTTCAGTCTGTTAAATGTCACACACACACACACACACATGGTCTTTATGTTCGATTTTTCTTTGAATGCCATTTGTCGAATAGTTCTTTTGGTAGAAACACGCCTGGCTTCAGGGAAAACCAGTTCAAACATTTTAAAAGATTGGCACTTTTTGACTATCTTTAAAGTATCTCTCCATCTCTCTAAGCTTTTTATTCTGTACCAGAAACCAAATTCTTGAAAGTGTGATATTACCTACACTACAACTGCTTCTTTACCTTTCTGCATCCCAGTTGTTGTGGTGCTTTATTCATCATGTTTCTCTCGCACCTCACACAAGCCTGGAGCACTAGGCATTCAACTATTGCTTGCTAAAATTCATAAAAGTGTCTGGTGCAAATATGTTTCCCCCCTGCTAGGAAGGGCCCCATGTTGGTAGCTCTGGCCAGGTGAGCAATGGGACCAGTAAGGCTGTGATGTAGGTACCACCTTGTTTATAAAATATTTATTCACCCCAATAAGTCTCTTGTGGACCTCTGCTACATGTATAAAATAAGGCTGTTGAAAATAGAAACAGGTGAGTGAAGATTGGAGAGAGATGGGTGTGGTAACGGGAGGAATTTTCGTAGTACTGCAACAACTCTCTACCTTTATTGTAGTGGTAGATACAGGAGCCTACACAGCTGTGCCCACACAAATCCAAGCAAAACTAGGGATAACTAAATAAGATTGGGGGATCAAATCGATGCCCATACCCTGATTATGATAGTGCATTATGTTTTGCAAAGTATTACCATGGAGGAAACAACACATGGGTACAGGGATTTCTTTTCTTTTTTTTTTTTTTTCTGAGACAGAGCCTCAAGCTATCCCCCTGGCCAGAGAGTAGAGTGCCATGGCATCACAGCTCATAGCAACCTCCAACTCCTGGGCTCAAGCGAGTCTCCTGCCTCCGCCTCCCAAGTAGCTGAGACCACAGGCGCCTGCCACAACGCCCGGCCATTTTCTGGTTTCAGCCATCATTGTTGTTTTGGCGGGCCTGGGCTGGTGATTTGAACCCGCCACCTTAGGTGTATGTGGCTGGCGCCCTAGCCAATTGAGCCACAGGCGCCGAGCCATGGGATTTCTTAGTATTATTTCTTACAGCTATAAGTGAATCTACAAGTGTCTCAATAAAATTTTTAATTTTAAAAATGTCTGGGAACAGTGGCTTCTGCCTGTGATCACAGCACTTTGGGAGACCAAAGCAAGATGATTACTTGAGACCACGAGTTCAAGATGATCTTGGGCAACATAGTAAGGCCCATCTCATATAAAAAATATTAAAAATTAGCCAGGCATAGTGCTGCTCTCCTATAATTCTAGCTATTAGGGAGGCTGTATCTTTGCAAGACAAACATCTCTCAGAAACCTTAAATAAGAGCCCTGTCTCCACCCCTGTACACATCCATGCGTACTACCACATGGACTGGGAGACCACCATGTAGAAAGTGATGGGATGGAGAGATAGAAGTTCTGGGTGGGTCCTGTGAGGACCCTGCCATTAACTCTGTGTGATGGCTTCAGCCAGAAGGTCCTCAAAGGAACATAATTCATGCATAACTTTCTAAGTTTGCTTATGTTTGAATAGGAATTGCTTAAGAAGACTTGGTTAATAACCATATTAATATTATAAGAGCATTCCAAGGAAACTGCTTCTTGGTTAGAGTAAACCTTCTGAAATGACTCAGAATATACATGCACAAATACACTAGCCATTATGAGAATTGGATATCATTTACTTTGAATACTATTAAGTTTGTAAATGAACACTAATTTAGCCAATACCACCCAGCCCACATATTTTATCACCAAGAAAATAGGCTGAAAGGCTGTTATGTCCTTTGAGATACTGAAACATACAGTTGATTGGTGAAAATATATGCCATATTTTTTTCACTTCAAGTTTAATATCAGATATGACTTTTGATAATAATATACTCTGGTAAAAAGAATCTCTATTCAATAACTCATACTGGGAAAACTGGATAGCCACATGTAGGAGACTGAAACAGGATCCACACCTCTCACCACTCAACAAAAATTAATTCATGATGAATGACAGACTTAAGGGTAAGGCATGAAATAATGAATAATGAATTCTACAAGAAAATGTTGGAAAAACTAGACATTGCCCTAGGCAAAGAATTATAAAGACTCCAAAGGCAATCACAGCAACAACAAAAATTAGCGAATGGAACCTAATTAAATTAAAAAGCTTCTGCATAGCTGAGGAAATAATTAAGAGAATGAATAAATGACTTACAGAATGGGAAGAAAGATTTGCATGCTCTACATCTAAAGGGCTGATAACCAGAATCTACAAAGAACTCATGCAAATCAGCAAGGAAAAATCAAACAACCCTATCAAAAAGTGAGCAAAGGACATGAACAGAAGCTTTGCAAAAGAAGATAGATTAATGGCCAGTCAACATATGAAAAAATGTTCAGTATCTCTAACAGGGAAATGCAAGCCAAGACCGTAACAAGGTATCACCTAAGCTCAGCGACAGTGGCTTTTATCACATAATCCCCAAGAGACAGATTCTGATGTGGATATGGAGAGAAAGGAACATTTATGCACTGTTGGTGGGGCTGCAAACTAGTACACCCTCTATGAAAAGTAGTTTAGCCTTGATATTGAGATGCCTCAGAGAATGAAAAGTAGACTTCCATTAGATCCAACAATCCCACTGTTAGGTATTTACCCAAAGGAAGAAGTAATTTTATCAAAAGGATATATGTACTTGACTGTTTACTGCTGCTCAATTCACAACGCAGGTGCATAACCAACCTAAGTGCCCATCAGTACATGAGTGGATTAATAAACTGCGAGATATGTACACCATAAAAACAAATGGTGAACTAATCCAGCTTTTGTAACAACCTGGATGGAGCAGGAGACCATTCTTCTAAGTGAAGTTTCACAAAAATGGAAAAACAAATACCGCATGTACTTACTGTTAAATTGGAACTAATTAATCAATACCCATGTGCACATTTGGTAGTAGAACTCAACAGAAAGCAATCAGGGGGCAGGAGGGGGGTGGGTGCAATGAACACTATCAGGCACACTTGTAACTTTCACTCAAACAGTACCAAAGCAATTCATGTCACCAAAACATTTGTACCCTTGGAATATTCTAAAATAAAAAAATTAAATAAAATTAAATCATCAGATGTGAGTTTTTCTATCTTTAGTCAGTGTTTCTAATCTTCAAGACTTTTTAAAATCACTTCACCTAAAGTTAGATTAAATTAAAGGAGAAATAAGAATATATTTGGAGCAGGACTTTATTTTATACTACACAAGTAAATCTATGCTTAGAACATAGTGGCTGAATCAAGAAGTGACTCTCATCCTTTTGGGATGAACAGACTTATGGAGTAAACTCACCTGTGTAGATCTCCCATTAACCAACTTCAGAAATGTTCTTAAGGGGTCAGTGGAAGACAGTGGAGCTTAGTGCTATGTGTCTTTTTAGACTAATCTCCTGTGAGTCATGTGAGTGACAGCCATCACTATGAAAGAAAGAACACCTCTCTGGTCCCTGAAATTTCTATTCATTGTAGCACAGACACCATCACATATATTATTTTAAAGAGTGGGAAAATGATTGTTAACTAAGTCTGGAAAGATACTCATATTCTAGGAAACATTTGTTGTGATCTTAGCATTTTTATTCTATTCTTTTGAGCTCCTGTAGGTGTGTGCACCATCATTGTAGAGTGGTTTGTCCTTGGGAATTTCCCCCACAGTAATCTAGTATTCTTATCCTTTGCTCTTTTTTTTTTCCCCAACACAGAAGACCCCCCTCTGAAATTCTAAAACTTAAATAGTGGTCTCATGTTTTGTGGATTCAGGTTGCCTCTTGCTGAGAACAAAACTCCAGTGCTGCTTCAGCAGCTTCCTGGGCTTTCAGATTAGTGTTTTTAATACTTCTCTTCCAGATATGTTAGGGCTGGTTTACAAAATTGCTATGGTGTGTGAAACTTTATTGCTGTGCCATAAATGTTTAATGAGATTATTATTTTAAATCTAGTTTCTAGTCCTTGTTCATTAATGCACATTCAGCGAAGGAAATTTTTTTTTCAGTGACTTTATACTAATGAGGTGCTATTGCAGAATTCCTTCTGTGATGATTTATTGAAAATGTTTCTTTGTTACAGCTCAACCAAGCTCATTACCTGCTGGTCATCAGGAAGCCGATGCAGTGAGGGCACTACTCATGGAGATGAGGGAAATTTCTCAAATCTTTCTCCCCAAGAATTTGGGGCCAGGTTTTTTTCCCCACCCCCTTGGTCAGTTTGCAAGGCATTGGGTAGGGAATTGGGTTTGCTGATTGGCTACAGCTAAACTCATAGGGTTGGGAAGAAGAAATCCTCTTCTTGTGCTGAGTCAGTTCTCAGGTGGAGGGTGGCAAGACCAGTTGAGTCAGTTCTATGGTACTGGCCACTGTCTGCTTGAGTCATTTGGTCAGTGCTGACTGTCTTTAGGTCAGTGTCTCTAATCTCCAAGACTTTTTAAAATCACTTCACCTAGAGTAGATTAAATTAAATAAGACTATATTTGTAGCAGGACTTTATTTTATACCACACAAGTAAATCTATGCTTAGAATACAGCAACTGAATCAAGAAGTGACCCTCACCCTATTTTGGGATCACAGGGTCTACAAAATACCTTCAAGACCAGCCATAGGTTTCTCAAGGGTGATGTTATCTCTGGGAACTATGAAGAAAGGTGAGAATCTGTTGGGTGGGAATTTCTAATGGGGAGAGCCAGACGGCTACAAGCTTTCGGGTGGCCTGTAGCAAATCATCTTTATTCGCGACTACCTTTTATAGTGAGCTAGTCACGTACACCACATTGATCAATAATCTTAACATCCTCATTTCTTTTCTTAAACTACAGAAGAGAAAGAAATTCCAGGAAAGTGAGATAGCCATCATAAGATTAGCCTAAAAAAAGTCCTGGAAAGTAAGGCAACCGTCTTAAGCTAGCCTCGGGCTATTCCTCTTGGAAGATCTAAAAGAACAATACGTTATCTGACTTCTATTGTTCAAGTTAAAGGTTAAGATAAACAGAGGAGTAAAACCTTTCTCTTCTATGTGCTCAATCAAATTTCTGAGAAACAGGCTCCATGACTGTTTTCTTACGGTTTGGAGACCCCACACTTACAATGGAGTGTTTTACTCACATCGTTACGATGGAGTTTTTCTTTTCACTCACATGGACCTTTGAGTCATGTCCTCTGCACAGATGCGCCCTTTCAACCCTTATCTAACAGGCTGACTTGACTGCACAGTCGGGGTTCCCTGTAGGAGGTTTTACGCCTTGCCTGCAGGCCCCAACTGTGTTTTCCCAGGTTGCTTAG